>CM071864.1:44800830-44812690 GCA_036759665.1 Gynandropsis gynandra | reverse complement strand
TTTTTTCCCATTTACTATCATACAAAAAATAAATCAGTGTGATTTTCTCATCCACCGTATCCATTACACCTGTAACAAAAACATAAAAAGAGGGGTAAATTTCGTGACCCACAGCGACCGTGCGACCCTTGGACCCCTGCGACCCTTGGACCCCTGCGACCCTTTCAACCCTTTGCGACCCTTGTACCCGTGCGACCCTTTCAACCCTTTGCGACCCTTTCAACCTTTTGCGACCCCTTTCCCTTGCGACCCCTTTACCTCTGCGACCCTTGCGACTCTTGGACCCCTGCGACCCTTTACCTATGCGACCCTTGGACCCCTAAGACCCCTTTACCTCTGCGACCCTTTGAACCCTTTGCGACCCCTTTACCATGCGACCCTTGGACCCATGCGACCCTTTGAACCCTTTGCGACCCCTTTCCCATCCGACCCTTAGAGCCCTGCGACCCTTTGACCCTTTGCGACCCATTTACCCTTGGACCCCTACGACGACCTTTGACCCCTCGATGAGACTTTGTGACCCAGTGCGACCGTACGACTCTGTGACCCACTCTGTCACCTTTGACATTGCAATAAACACAAGAGAAACACGAAAAACTCACTATACATACCTGGTTTTTCTGCGGAACGTGCTTAATTGCAAGCTTCTTTGTTGACAACAAAGAATTTCAACCTATTGGCAGCGAATCTGATGCCGATCGCAAGCTACTCTCGTCGAATCTGTTGTGGTGTGGGGGAACAGTAATTTTCGCGCGAGAATTAGAGGTGCTCTAGAGGAGAGAGAAAAAATGTCGTCAAGGGTAACATGGGATTATCAATATTTTAAGGGTAGATTTGAAGTTGAAACTTTTTTTTTCAGCCAAGGGTATTTTTGAAGCACTTTAGTGAACATACCAACGGGGTATAGAGAAGATGGTGATTATGCCATGAATGTAGTAGTTGATGATGTTGTTTGTAGAAGTAATGAAGTTGATACTAATGTGCCAACAGATCATACATATGGTGATGGTGAGAATAATTTTGAAATGGTAGTTTAAGAGAAAAGAAACAATCAAAATTCAATCTTCGAGTTCGAAGATGGATTGCAACTTAAAATTGGGCAAGAGTTTCATAGAAAGAAGGATGTATAGGCATTTGTAAGGAAGGGTTCACTTGAAATTTCTTTTAGATATAGAACATTGAGTTCTGATTCGAAGCTATGGGAAGTACTATGCAAGTTTGTCAGAAGTGGTTGTAAGTGGAAATTACGCGTGTTAGCAATCCTAAATTCCAAACGGTTTAGTGTGAGAACACACTATCTCATTCATAATTGTTCATTTGTATCTAAATCGAAAAGAGCTACAAAGGGTACAACGCAATCGGTTAATGATTATTTGTATGAGGAATATGCTGGAAAATATGAAACACCTCCAGCAAAAGAATTGATGACTCGTGTAAAAGCAAAGTATGGTTCCAATATATTGTATTTGGTGGCAATAAAAGACAAATGCACTGCTCAAAAGGAGATTCACGGTGATGACTTTGAACATTATAGGAGGCTTGTAGGGTGGGTGCACATGTTTTCAGAAACAAATCTCGGATCTGTCGCAAATCTTCAACTGGATAGTGATGGGAAAAGCTTCAAATACCTTTTTATGACTATGGGAGAGACTATAAGAGGATGAGAATACATGCATAAAGTGGTTGTTGTGGATGCAATATTTTTTACAGGAGTGTACAAGGGAGCATTGATCGTGGCAACCGCGCAAGATGGTGAACATCACCAATATCTTCTTGCTTGACAGAGAGAAGGATGAATCATGATGTGGTTTATGTTAAGGTTGAAAGAGGTGATACCGGATGGACGTGATATCGTTGTGATATCTAATCGCCATAAAAGCTTGATACAAGCAGTCAAACAAGTGTACAAACGAGCTAATCATGATTTGTGTACGCATCATATATCGTAAAATATAAAGAGCTACTCAATAAAATCCAAGGTAGAAAGAGTTCAAAGGCTGATACTGTGGCGTAAATGTTCTTCAAATGTGCAGCAGCATATACGGTGAACAAAATTTCAGAGCTATTTAATTATTTTAAGGCCGGGTACAAATATGACCATTGTGACCTTTTTGACCATTGTGACCTCTAAGACCTTTGTGATTGTTGTGACCTTTGTGCATGTATCCTAATTTTGCAAAGTATTTGGAGAAAGAGAAAATCTATCCCGTTAAGTGGGCAAGATGTAAATTTAAGGATGAAAGGTACAACTTATTAACCAGTAATGGGGCTGAGTCAATAAATTCAACGTTGAAGACGTCAAAAAGGATTTTCGGTCTAGCGCTTTTAGATATTTGTTTGGAAAGACAGTGAAATTTTTCAATAGGTATAGGTTGGAAGCATCTACTGGTGATGATTCTCAAAAGTTAACACCTTAAGTTGAGAAAACACTATATGAACGGTTTTGAAAGGCATCTAAGTATGAGGTTATTGAGTTGAACATGCTGAGTAATGAGTATGAGTTGAGAAATAAGAAGGGTGGAAGATTTGTAGTGAGTCTTAAAAAAAGAATATGTAACTACAAAATGTTTGATTTGGATAAGTATCCATACATTCATGCAAATGTGGTTGCACATAAGGTTGATAAAGGTCACAAATAACTATATTCAACATGTTACCTCCGGAAGACATGGCGTTTGGCTTACCGAAAAACCATGTATCCGGTTCCTGATTGCAGTGATTGGAACATTCCTCCTCAATATTCTGAAGTTACGATTCTACCTTCTATGTTGGTTGAGTAAAGGGAGAGTGAGTGGTCTATAAAGAATCATTATCCTAGACCCCATCTTTTGAGTCAAACGGGGTCAAATTCCAGCATCACTAACAGTGTTTGGAACATGACAACACATAAAATGCTAACTTAAAAAAAAGGTTTGTTAGTTTGCAATATTGTATTATTTAGACTAAACCTTGGTGATTTTCATAATTATAAATCGACAAATTCTTCAAGTTCGCATCTATTTTTCCTCATTGACGTTTAAGGAGTACTGAGACCGTTGTGACTTTGCGGCCCATAGGACCCCTGCGACCCTTGCAACATATGCGGCATATGCAACCTTTTCGACATATGCGACCCTTTCGACCCATGTGACCCTTTTGACCCATGCGACCCCTATGACCCTTGCGATCCTTGCATCATATGTGACCATTTCGAACCATTTGACCCTTGTGACCCATGCGCGCCATGAGACCCTTGCACCCCATGCGGCATTTGCGACAAATGCAACCAATGTGACCCTTGTGACCCATTGGACCCATGTGACCTTTCCAACCCATGGGACCCATGTAACCCTTGTGACTCGTCGTTTCGATGTCAGACTCTTATCATTTTGAATGCCAGCTCTGCGTTTTTTCGAACGCCAAGTATGTTTTTTAATACATGTGGGTACGATACACTCTCATCTGTCCATCCATCTCTCCACTATTAAAAGGTTCATGAAGTTCTCTAAGTCTCACCATCTCACCCATTTAAGATTACATCCTATCTCTCTTCTCTCTTTTTCTATGTCTCTAACCCCAAATTCTCTTAAAAATCTGGTAATCGGCAAACTCGGTCACACATAAATCCATACAACGTGGATAGAGGACATTGTGTTGTATCTTCATTACTTAAGGTCTTGGTAATCGGTAAACTCAGACATCGTGCTGTATCTGTGCTTCTTAAGGTCAGGGTTGTAGGTGATCGAGGAGATGGTGTTGAGTAACACACGAATCTCTATAATGATTTACGGGTTAGGGCATCGATGTTTCTTTACACTCTTCAAATGTAATATTTGTGACCTGTGCGACCTCTAGGACCTTTTGTGACCTTTTTCCTGTTTGTAACCTTCATGATCTTTGTGTCG
Organism: Gynandropsis gynandra; assembly: GCA_036759665.1. Lineage (NCBI taxonomy): Eukaryota > Viridiplantae > Streptophyta > Magnoliopsida > Brassicales > Cleomaceae > Gynandropsis > Gynandropsis gynandra. Next base: position 44,808,806 of record CM071864.1, on the reverse strand, counting down.
TTTTTCAATCAATATTTAAACGTTGAAAATGTCTTACTTTGCATCTATTGTTTGTAATTATGTGAAATCCATAAATTCGTTTCCCTCCTTTCATCCTTATAAATCCATTAATTCGTCGACCCTAAATTGACATCAAGAAAAATGAATCAGGTTTAAACTAGAATCCATTCGAATCATGTGATCCAATATGAACCTTGTTCGATGCTCAATTGGAATAAATTAGAACGATGCATATTGAAACGAGAACTCATCCGACTCAATATGACCTTGGTATAAATTAGAATGATGCATATTTAAACGAGAATCCATCCGACTCATGCGATCCAATATGAACCTTGTGCGACCCTCAATTGGATTAAATTAGAACGATGCATATTTAAACGGGAATCCATCCGGCTTATGCGACCCAATATGATCCTTGTGCGACCCTCAATTGGCATAAAATAGAACAATGCATATTTAAACATTTAAAATGTCTTATTTTGCACGGTTTCTATTCTTTCATCCTTATAAATCCATAAATTTTTCGAGTTCACATCTAGTGTTCCTAATTATGTGAAAAATGGTTTGTATGATCTTTGTGACCATTTGACCCATACGACCCATGCATGACTCTTTAGAAATGTCATTTTCATAAATTTGAATTGTAGATGTTTAATTAAGAATCATTATAGAAAAAAATATCAAGAATTTCGAAATATGATGAAATTTTAAATGTATTATTTTGAAATGTACTCAAATTCATCCAACGAGTTCTTAAAACACTAAACATATTTATTTGTTCTACACTTTTTGTGACACATTGGTAAAAATCCGTTCTGACCATTTTTATGTTCTCTGAATTAACATGATTTGCATTCCTAAATGTATCGAAAGCACAATTTAAACGTCCAATGACCCTTGTAACCTTTGTCACCCTTGTGCGACCTTTGTGACCTTTGTGACCGTTTTTAGGAAACATTTGTGACCCACCATTCCCATCGAACTTTTCCCTAACATTTTTAAAAATATAATAGTGTGGTCAAAGTTGGTCACAACTTGTACATTACACCACTTTGTATCATTTCGTCGCTTCGATGTTAGAGTGCTGTCTTTTTTAATTCCAGCCTTTCCTTTTATTGAATAACGACACTCTCTCTCTAACTCTCATCATTTTCCATCCATCTATCGCTCTAACTCTCATCATTTCCTCTATTCGTCTCTGTTTGTAAACAATCTTTGAAAATTTATCTATCGAAAATGTCTCAAACCCCACATTTTCCACATTTCATCCAAGTGATTCTTCCTAGCTATCTGGAGCACTCCCTTGTAATCTCCTTCATTCGTCTCTCTGTCTGTCTATTATAAGTCAAGATATGATTTTTTTGTTTTTTCTTTTTTAGATGGAAATTCCGTGGAAGTTCTTCGATGAGCATATCGAAGAACTAACGAGGAGCAAAAACAGGACAACTCTTACATCGCTTGTGTCTTACAAAACATAGGAATTCAAGTTGTATAGCTTCATGAATGGATGGAAATATTTCTAAAAAGACCATGATTTTTGAATTGGAGATTTCGTAGTTTCTCATCACGAAGTTGACATGGTTTTTCATGTCACACATTCAAATCTGGCCGTAGATGCATTGGTAAGTGACCTCAAACCGATTAATCATATATCAATTTGGTTCATTATTCGATTATTAATCATTTTTAATGATGTAACTTGAGTGATGGTGCAAAACTTTTCAACAGGGTTTACGAGGTCAAACGGTTTTATCGGTAGATAATGTAAGATAATGCTGATGAACATTCAAGGAGGAATGTAGTCGTTAGATTTGAGGCCCTTGAGTCATGGTGGCGCTTGCATTAGGGGAGGTTGGAGAAATTTTTGTTTCGGTATTTATTCCCTTGAACTTCAACTTTTTGTTGTTGTTATTATTATTGTGGATTTACTATATTTCTTCTTATTATTGTGGATTTATTATCGGTATGTGTTTCAATATTCATTAATTTGTGACTCATGCGATCCTTGTGACCCATGCGACCCTTGTGACCCTAGAGACTTTTGTGACCTTTGTGATCTTTATTATCGGTATTTCGTTCCCTTGTGACTCTTGTGACCTTTATTATCGGTATTTTATTCCCTTGTGACCCTATGACCTTTATGATCCTTATGACTATAGTGACCTTTGTGACCCTTGTGACTCATACGACCCTTCCGACATATGCAACCCTTTCAGTGTTCATTCCCTTGAATTTGATATATTATTATTATTATTATTATTATTATTATTATTATTATTATTATTATTATTTTGGATTTACTATTGTTGTTATTATTATTATTATGGATTTATTATTATTGTGGATTTATTATCGGTATCCTTACCCATGCGACCTTTGCGACATTTACGACCCATGAGACATATGCTACCCTTGCGACCCTTGCGACATATGCTACCCTTATTATCCATGTGACGCATGCGACATATGCTATCCATGTTACATATGCGACCCATACGACCCTTGCGATATATGCGATCGTTGCTATATATGCGAGATATGTGACCCTTTCGGTATTCATTCATTTGAAATTGTTGTTGTTATTATTATTGTGGATTTACTAATGTTGTTATTATTAAGGTGGATTTATTATCGGTACCCTTATGATCAATGCGACCCTTGCGACATATATGCTACCCTTGCGAACCATGGGACATATACGACCCATGCGACCTATACGACATATACGAGACATGCAACCCATGCGACATATACGACCCATGCGACCCTTGCGACTATGCGACATATTCAACATATGCGACATATGCGACCCATGCGACATATGTAACCCTTTCTACATATGTGATCCTTTCGTCATATGCGACCTAACATATGCTAAGTTCAATAAAATATGAATCAAGTTAAAAAAACATATTAATCAAGTTAAAAAATATGAATAAAATTAGAAAAAATGAATCAAGTTATTTACAAATAATATGAATCAAGTTCAAGGATAAGATAATGGGAGGCGTTGGTCTTGGGGTACGTTGATAATTATTTCATTCGTAAATATTTTAGCAACAATCTTCTCACGCATGGAAGCAACTTGGACGTCGCAAATTTTAGGGAACTTCTCTTCATATCCCAATAGAAGGGCTTCTAAGTATTTGAAGGAGAAAACACCACATGCATTAAAGGTTTTGTTCTGTGTCACACCTTCATAATACTCGAAATGCCATTTATCTTCTCCGGATGTTAAGGAATGAAATCCTCTGACTTGGAACCTCTTGGGAAAATCTCTTCTTATAATCTCCATCACTGGATCGATATGTGACTCCTTCAACCTTCTTAGACAATCGTATACCGTGATACATCGGATTTTTAAATTCACTTTCATGGCTACCCAATAAAAAGGCATATATCGATATTCGTGTGATTAAATTACAATCAAGAGCAAGCCATCGTACTTCACCATTGTTTTTGACGTATCTCTCAATTGATAACGACTCTCCAAATAATCATTAAGAACATATGATAGTTCTTCCATGCCCTCGTCCATCCACATCGTGAGCGACTGCATAAAAGCAGAATCACAAACGTAATAATTTTTTTAACCCATATTGAAATGATAATCTCCGGATACGATTATAAAACTCGAACAAGCCTCATCCAATTGCTGTAAACAAATTGACATACATGAATACATATGACCCAAAATGACCTCTTTGACGTTTATGACTTTTGTGATTAAGGGATAAAAGAAACTTACAAACATCTTAAAGCCATACGTCATCCTTTAGTATGAACTCCCAAAACTCTGGCCCCCAGTGACTATCTATTTGAGATTTCCACCAATGCTCTTGGCGAGGTTTTATCATAAATGTATATAGGCTAGTCATCTGGACACTACTAGCTTCCATGAATGAAGTATCTCGAGTTATCTTGTCCTCTTCCAATCCCTAAAGCTTCCTCTAACTTCCTTGAGATTCTTGAACCACCTTTTCTACAGGTTCTTAAACCACCCTTTCTATAGTTTCTTGAACCACCTTTTCTGTGAGTTCTTTTGCACCAACAACTTTATCTACACCTCTCCCTCACCCTTTTCCCTTTCCTCTCGCTGCCCTTGTTGTTGATCCACCTCGTGGGTTTTGTTCTCTAAGTGTTTTGGTCTTTTCACTGGTAACCCCGTCAACGAAGGTTAAACATATGGCTCATGTCTTGCCTTCAATGGTTTTAACTTTATTTTAACTATCATTGGATCGTCACACTCATCCTATGACGCTCCAACATCTGCATAAAAATTACTTCATTCATTATACTCATCCTTCGTGATATTGATGACCTTTGTGACCGATGCAACCCATGCGATATATATGACCCATGTGACCCATGCGACATATGCGACCCTTGAAAAATATGCGACCCATGGGACATATGTGCCCTTTACAACATATGCCATTCCATGTGGCTCATGCTACCCTTGGCGACCATGCGATCCTTGCGACCCGTATGACCTTTGTGATTCATGCGACATATGCGACCCATGGGACATTTGTGATCCATGAGACCTTTTGACTCAAATGACCTTTGTGACTTAATATTACTTACTTGGTGGAACTTTGACAGGAACATCTATATCAACCTCTTTGACTAGAACTTTTGGAGTTCCCTCAACACCAACGTCAGCAGCAACCTCTTTGACAGGAACCAATAGAGTATCCTTTAAAGGAACCTCGTCAGGAACAACAACGACATCATCTTCATAAAAATTAATTCATTCATTAGAGTCATCCTTCATGATATTGATGCGATCCATGTGATATCTACTACATATGCGACCCATGGGACATATGCGTCCCTTGCAACATATGCGACTCTTGCAACCCATGCGACCTTTGTGACCCATGCGAACCATACGACCTTTTATGACCCATGCGACCCATACAACCTTTTGACTCAAGTAACCATTGTGACTCAGTATTACTTACTTGGTGGAACTTTGATAGGAATATCTTGAGGAACTTCCTCAGCTCCAACATCAGTGATAACCATTTCAACAAGAGTAACCACTAGAGGAACCTCTTTAGAAGTGTATTCAATTGGAGGAATGCTTGACTGAAACCCATTTGAAGGATTAGCAGTAGATGTAATATTTTCAATTAATGTTGAAATGTTTGCTACATCCTCTTCTGAGCCATCTCGAGAGTCATTTTCAGCCTCTAACTCCACCGAATCTTCTCTTGGCTCTTATTTTGACACATGATATGAACGTTGAAAGAATTCAAAATCATCATCTCTCAAAGTGCCGTACGATTCATGTCAGGTGCTCATATCTTTCTGGGCAGCCTTTCATTTTACCGCCTTTCGGCTTTTAGTTTTTTCTGCCTTGTCAGCACCTTTGGGATCTGCCGCCTTTGATTTTGGATTAGGTAAATTAAACTCGACGTCCCTTAGAAGGTCTCTTACGGTGTTGATAATTGTTTTTCCGACTTCTTTATTTCCTTCATTAATTTCTGCTCCAATGTTAGAAGGACTGCAACTTCTTCTCTTTCAGCTTCAGCTTCAGCTTCAACATCACCTTCTTCTTCTTCATCAGCTTCAACATCACCTTATCCTTCTTCTTCTTCATCATCCTCTACAAATCCTTCATCTTCATCAATTTCAGATATCGGTGGAACATCTACAATCTCTATTGTTTTTTCACGCTTGCTCTTCATCCTCTTACTCCTATTTTCTTTCCCCTTCTACTTTCTCATTAAGAGCTACTTTTTGCGTTGGCAGTTTTTGCTTACGGATTTCCTCTCCTCCCAATAACTTGGATTTCTATGTAGATGTTCTATCCATATCTAAACATCTGGGTCGTTGCATCCCTCATAATCCTCTAGATCTAAAAGTAAGGCTTCCTCGTCGTGTTCAGTACAAAGAATACTTCGAATATCCTACAAAAATAACAAATAACCATTATCACCCTTGTGCCTATGTGACCCTTATGTAATTGTTACCTTAGAATCTCCTATTTGCCTCATTGCGTCTATATACTTTTGCTTAAAATTGGATTTAACCCGCTTCTTGCATATCCTTGATCATGATGGATCGACATCCATCACATCAACGTATGATCCGTTTTCGCACAAACTAAGGATGGTTTCGATTTAAAGTAACTTAAATATTAAAAAAAAGATAAGAACACAAAGCAAGAAAACATTCATGTTATTTTAATAATATATACAACTACCATGAGTGAGACCATGAAACTGCCATAATGCCATTTTGGTTTCAGTAATTCCCTGCTAACGTGTTTATGGCAAGTATCCACAAGTTTCTCAAATGCGTACAGCCCCATGGAAAGCCTTCACAAAATTCCAATTCATCAACCATGTCAATCGTATCATGACTGATAGAATTGTTTGGTGAATATTTGTGATCCAGAACTTGCCACAACACCATCAAACTGCCAACCTCTACCGGTAGGCAGAATTCTTCGGCTTCATAAGCCTTTCAGTCACTTGTGCGATGATCACATTTCCACGGTCAAAATTGTTCAGCCTGAATGTATCACATCTTTTAGACTCCCATCCTTGGATAGGGTCCACGGTTCAATTCGGTAATTAGTGCATACTCCACTATAGAGTACCGGATGGAGACATCGTTTACGAAAAACAGCAACTCCTTGTTGTCCCGTACAATCACAGAGTGATTTAATAGGACAAACATTTGAACCTTCGTCAAGATGGAGTCACATTGGAAATGGAATATATGCCTAAATTGTGACTCTTGTTAAAGTAATGCAACTCATATTCATCTAAGATTTCTCTCAACTTCTTTATTGTTTCGTAAGGACAATACTTGGTAGTAATCTTTGGCATTCTGTCCATGTGTTTGAATTTATAGAGAAACTTTGGTTTTGGCGACCCCTACAAATGACCAATTAAAAATAAATTAGACTTATATTGACTCAACCGATCCTTGCGACTCAAACGATCCTTGCGACTCAAACGACCCTAGCGACTCAAGCGACCGTTACGACCAAATGAGTCTCTTGAGCTGAAAAGGGTCATGAGTCTTAAGCGACTCACTGACAGTCCTGACCCTCTTTGACTCAAGGGAATCAATGAGACTCAAGTAACCCTTGCGACTCAAACGACCCTTGAGATCCAATGAGTCTCTTGAGTCGAAGAGGGTCTCGAGTCTCAAGCGACTCACTGAGACTCCTAACCGTCTTGGACGCAAGTGACTCACTGAGACTCAAGCGACTCACTGAGAGTCATCCCCATTTGAAATCAACACACAATTTCGCTTTCAACAGTCTAATCTCAAATGTAATTCATTTGCAACGTAAAACCCTAAAAATCGATCTACTTATAGACCACATTGGAGATTGACTCGTGATCTCTTCTTCATTACCGATTCTTGTCATTTCTTCCTTTCTTTCTCACTTTAAAATTTTCTTGGTCTCAACTTCGAAATTTCCTTATTTTTTTAATTTTAACTTGATTCTTGCTCTCAACTTCAAAATCATCTATCGCTCCTTGCTCTCAACTTTGAAATAGATTTTGTTTCGAAAAATATCAAATAGTGCGATTTCACGTGCACAAAATAAAAAACTTTTGGATTTATCTATATTTTTCTTTTTAATCTTTAGCTTTTCTAGTATATACGGACTGTAAAGAGAGGTAACTTCAAAAATCCCCTCCTAGGGCTAAAAGACTTCAAAAATACCCTTCCCGAAAAAAAAAATTTCGCTTTAAAAATACCCTTATCAATGCTAAAATTCCCAAAATACCCCCTGCGACCCTTCTACCCAGTTTGACCCAGTTTGACCCTGCGACCTAGTGACCCAGTACGACCCTGTGACCCTGCGACCCAGCGACCCAGTCCGACCCACCGACCCAGTCCGACCCTGCGACCCTACGACCCTGTCCAACCCTGTCCGACCCAGTCGACACTGCGACCCTGTCCGACCCAGCCGACCCTGCGACCCCCCGACCCTAGCA
>CM071864.1:44782282-44798032 GCA_036759665.1 Gynandropsis gynandra | reverse complement strand
TTTGAGTAATACAAGACGTATTCATACAATTTACATGGTATCAGAGCCCTAAAGACCTACGTTCGCCCCAGCCGTTCGCCTCGGATCCATCCTCAGCGTCCCACGTTCCGCTCCAGCCGCTCGCATACGATTCATCGTTTGCGTCCCTCGTCCCAAAACCGCGGCCAGTTGTTATTCCATTGCGGTCGCCTCCCTCCTAGCATCGGAACCTCGATCTACCCCTAGATCTAACCTTAGATCCAAAACTCACGTTCAGCTGTTGCCAACGTCCAAACTTCAGCCGTACCCGACCGGGCGCTCATATACTACCCGATCGGGCACTTCCAATAATTACCCGAATATCTCACGTTTTGTCCTACCCGACCGGGCACTCATATACTACCCGATCGGGCACCTTCCTACCGCTTCCAAATCTCACGCACAACTATGGCTACCTCCTCCGCTGCTGATGCAACTCCGGCTTTCAACGTCAATGATCCTCATGCAACACTTCTCACCGTCAACATGACAAACGTGACGAAGCTCACCTCCTCCAACTATATGATTTGGAGCATTCAAATCCGTGCTCTACTTGAAGGCCATCGGTTGGATTGTTTTATCCAACCGGATTCCGTCGTCCCACATGCTACTCTCCTTGTGGAAGGCATCACCGTTCCAAATCCGGCCTTTGCTCCATACAAACAACAAGATCGTCTCTTGTTCTCGGCAATCCTTGGCGCGATCTCTCCTCCTCTACAGCCGATGGTCGCGCGAGTCTCATCCGTGCGAGAGGCGTGGCTCCTTCTTGCTCATACGTATGGCAAGGCATCACGGGGGCATATTCTTCAACTCAAGGAACAACTCAAGCGGAGCTCCAAAGGATCTCAAACCATCGATGATTACATGCGGACCATCATCAACAAAGCGGATGAGTTAACGCTTCTCGGAAAGCCTCTTGATGCCGAAGATTTACTCCAATATGTTCTCGATGGACTCCCGGAAGACTACAAGCCAATTGTCGATGCGGTGAATGCTCGAGACAGCATCATTCCCATTGAGGAACTTCATGAAAAACTCCTCAATCATGAAGCCAAACTCATCCAATCCTTGCCGCTCCAATTCACTCCACCGGTCACCGCACTTGCTACCAACACTCGCCCGAAACATTATAATAGGCAGCAAGGTTCCTCCAATTGGCGACGACAAGATAATAGATCATCTTCGGGGTATCAAGGGCGCTGCCAATTGTGTGGAGTCCACGGACACAGTGCCCGTCGATGCCCTCAATTGCCACCTTCACACGGGAGTCCACATTCTCCGTCCGCACCGTCGCCGAATTGGAATGCTTCACCGCGCCCCTGGCAGCCACGAGCTCACAACACCACCGTCACACCATATGCACCGGATCAATGGCTCCTTGACAGCGGAGCCTCTCATCATATCACGTCCGATTTACACAACTTGTCGCTTCATTCTCCGTACAAGGGAGGAGAAGAAGTGGTAATCGGTGATGGCTCCTCGCTGCCCATCACTCATATCGGTTCTCTTTCTATCCCTAGCTCATCGCATGATTCATATATTCATCTTGATCATGTGTTGTGTGTGCCTATGATGAAAAAGAATCTTATCTCCATTCAACAATTATGTCGGACTAATGGCGCTTCCGTGGAATTTTTTGATGACCATTTTCAGGTGAAGGATCTAAAAACGGGGGAGCGTCTACTTCACGGAAAATCTAGAGATGGTGTCTATGAGTGGCCGAATCCCGTAGCACCCAACCCTCCTATTGTGGCTCTTCATAGTGTCAAGACCACTTTGTCCGAGTGGCACTCTCGATTAGGTCATCCCTCGGTTTCCATTTTAAAGCATGTAGTTTCTAAGAATTCATTGCCATTGTCTAAGTTATGTTCATCGTTGTTTTGCAACTCTTGCTCATCAAATAAAAGATTCAAAAACCCTATTCGTACTCTCTATTCTGACAATGGTGGAGAGTACATTGCACTAGCGTCTTTCCTCAGCACACATGGCATTTCCCATCGTACCACCCCACCCCATACTCCCGAACACAATGGCATATCTGAACGTCGTCACCGTCATATTGTTGAAACCGGTCTATCACTCCTATCCCACGCCTCACTACCCACGTCCCTTTGGACGTATGCTTTCCCCACCGCGGTCTATCTCATTAACCGATTACCCACCCCAATTCTATCCTATGACAGCCCCTACAGTAAACTTCTAGGTACTCTCCCGAACTACCTTAAACTTAGAACGTTTGGCTGTCTTTGCTATCCATGGCTTAGGCCCTACTCCACTCATAAACTCTCACCCCGCTCTAAACCGTGTGTCTTTCTAGGTTACTCTACCACCCAAAGTGCCTATCTATGTCTTGATCCCACTCAATTTAGGGTTTATACCTCTCGTCATGTTGAGTTTCACGAAACAATATTCCCATACTCAAACTACTCCCACTTTTTCGGCTCAACTTCCTCAGACACTCCTCCACCCTCCATCCCATGGTCACCCCCAGTCTCCATTGTCCCTTCGGGTCCTCGGCTACCCTTGACACCGTCTTCTTCGGCTCCTCCTGCAATGGATCCTTCACCGGACATGCTCACATCACCCTTGGATGTTCCGGCAATTGTGGAACATAATCTCGCTGTTGGTGGCAACACTCATCCCATGCAAACAAGATCTAAAGCAAGACTGTCTCAAGACAAGTGCCCGAGCGTGCACCATGTTCAGTGCCCGAGCGTGCACCATGCCCGAGCGGGTAACACTTCCGCCCGAGTCGGGCAAAGCTACGGGGGTGTCTCAACACCAACTACCCGAGCGGGCACTTCTTCATCGCCCGATCGTGCACACGTTGAACCAACAACGGTTCCTCAAGCTCTTAAGGATCCACAATGGAGAAAGGCAATGAGTGAGGAATTTGATGCACTTGTCCGCAATAGAACTTGGGATCTCGTGCCGGTGGACCAAGCCTCCAACATTGTTGGTTGCAAGTGGATCTTTCGCATCAAACGTCAGCCTGATGGTTCTGTGGAACGCTACAAGGCTCGACTTGTGGCCAAGGGTTTTACTCAACGACCCGGGGTGGACTTCACCGAAACATTCAGTCCCGTTGTCAAACCAGCCACCATCCGATTGATTTTGAGCCTCTCGATCTCAAATGGATGGATTCTTCGTCAACTTGATGTCAACAATGCCTTTCTTCAAGGCATTCTCACGGATGAGGTATATATGACACAACCTCAAGGCTTTGTAGATCCCGATCGTCCACACCACATTTGCAAACTTCACAAAGCCCTCTATGGTCTAAAACAAGCTCCCCGAGCGTGGTATTCAGAACTCCGAGATTTTTTACTCGGTCAGGGATTTGTCAACTCCCTTGCGGATGCATCATTGTTCATTCTCCGCAACACTGAGGTAACCATATATGTTCTTGTTTATGTGGATGATCTTGTGGTCACAGGAAGCAATCCCACGGCTGTCCAAAACTTCACCACCGCCCTCGGCAGTCGCTTCTCCATCAAAGACTTGGGTGATCTCTCTTATTTTCTTGGAATTGAAGCCACACGGACTGCTTCGGGTTTGCGCCTCACTCAAAGAAAATACGTCAACGATATCCTTGACAAAGCAAAATTTTCAGATGCCAAATCCGTTACAACTCCAATGGCTCCGAACTCGCGTCTCTCCTTGACTGCGGGTGACAAATTGGACGATCCGACGATCTATCGAACACTTGTGGGAAGCCTCCAATATCTCACGCTTACGCGACCAGACATCAGTTTTGCTGTCAACCGCCTATCTCAATACATGCATGCACCAACAACGGAACATTTTCAAGCTCTCAAACGGGTTCTTCGGTTTTTGGTTGGTACACGGGATCGTGGCATCTTCTTCTCCACGGGTAATACCTCATCTCTCCATGCTTTCAGTGATGCAGATTGGGCAGGGGATCGTGATGAATATATCTCTACCGGGGCATACATTGTCTACCTTGGTAGCCATCCCATCTCCTGGTCTTCGAGAAAGCAAAAGTTTACAGCCCGCTCATCCACAGAAGCTGAATATCGCTCTATAGCGGATACCGCTGCCGAACTTCGCTGGATCACGTCTCTCTTGACGGAACTTGGTATGCCAATGTCTGAACCACCGGTCATATACTGCGACAATATTGGTGCCACATATCTGAGTGCAAATCCCGTCTTTCACTCGCGCATGAAGCATCTTGCCTTGGATTATCACTTTGTTCGGCAACAAGTCCAAGGCGGTCTCCTCCGAGTCTCTCATGTTAGCTCGGCTGATCAACTTGCGGATTTGCTCACCAAACCACTATCCCGTCAACCGTTCGTGTCACTTTGTAACAAGATTGGAATCACCGATGGTGCTTCATCTTGAGGGGGCATATAAGCAATAGGGACATTTCTGTAATTTCTCATGTATTAGGGTTTTCTACTTCTTTGTATCTATTTATACACATTGTAATTCATTTGAGAAATACAAGACGTATTCATACAATTTACACAAAATATGATAGTTCGGGACGAGTGACCACCAAGTAGATTAAGCGACCAACTAACCTTCTGTAAGCTATTGGGTCATTAAATAATTCACCATCAGCGGACATCAAGTGATGTTTTTGTTCTAGCGGAAAACCAGCTTAGCTCCCAAAAAGCCGAATTCAGAGATGATGTCCAACGTATATTTTCGTTGACACAAGTAGATACCTGTAGGACTACGTGCAACCTCAATGTCTAAGAAGTACTTAAGAAAGCCGAGATCTTTCATATGAATACAAGACGAAAAATACTTCTTGAATGCTGTAATGGCGGTCGTAGATTTACTCGTAATAATCAAATCGTTGACATATATCAAAACATAGAGCGGAATACCTCCAAAAGAAAATGTGAACAACGAGTGGTCTGAAGGAGATTTTCGGTAAGCATACGATCGGAGGGAGGATACAAGCTTCTCAAACCAATAACGAGGTACCTGTTTAAGTCCGCATAGAGATTTTTGGAGACGATATACAAGAGACGAGTCGGTCGGCTAAAAACTAGGATAAGGCTTCATGTATATCACCGTGTAGAAACGCATTTTACACATCCATCTGATGCACTTTCCAATCACGAGCAGATGCGAAGGCCATATAAAGTTGAACAATAACTAATTTCTTCTCGGGGGGCAATCAAACGAGTGTCCAAGTTTCATTATTTTTGAGTACTGTAATCTCCTAACTCATAGCCTTTTTTCCAGTCCTCATTAGCTAATGTTTCGCGATAAGATCGTGGTTCACGACCTGCCGTGACTGCGGCAAGAAAGGCACAATGTTTTGGTGAAAAGTTCACACAGCTGACGTATCTATGTATCAGATAAGACAATGTTGGAGCCACAGATGTATCGAAATTAGTACGCACTGTGTTAATGATGAAATCATGCAATCTTATGGATTGAGTTTTAGGTCGTTGGCCTCTGCCAAGAGCTTCGGGCTGGGCTTCGGTGGTCGTAACCAATTCATTCAATGAGGTGGGTTCAATTTCAACAGCATTTGTAGGATTCAGGTTAGGACCCCCCTGTCATGGTCGAGCCAGTGTCTGTAGAAATAGGTTGTGAAGATTCACGGACCACAGGAACAGTAGGAGATAATACATGGACCGAAACATAACCAATTTCATCATCATCCGAGACTGGCCAAGTCCAATCACAAAGGCATGGAAGTTGAACTTCAGCTGGTGCAGAAACAAATGTTATAGCAAAAGGAAAAAGTTCCTTGCGAAAGATAACATCACGAGAAGCGAAGAAAATTTCTCGGTTGAGATCGTACAAACGCCACCCTTTTCACCAAACGGATATCTCATAAAAATACATCTATGGTTTCGACGAGAAAATTTATCACCATCAGTGTCTTGATTATGTGCATAACAAAGAGAGTCGAAGACATGTAAATGAGAGTATGTAGGCTTCGATCCATGAAGTATCTCAAATGGAGTTCGGCTTTCGATGACGGGAGATGGCATACAGTTCATTAGATGAGCAGCCACTAAAACACTTTCTCCCCAAAACTAAATCAACAAATTAGCTTGAAACAACAAGGAGCGAGCAATGTTCAAAATGTGTCTATGTTTCCGTTCTACCCTTCCATTTTGTTATGGTGCTCCGATGCACGAAGTTTGATAACGATCCCTTCATTGCAAAGTAATTGGCCAAAACACATAAATTCTGTCTCATTGTCGGAACAAACTATCTTGACTCGAGTATCAAATTGTCGTTCCACCATTGCTAATAACTATCGAACATAACTCAAAACCTCGCTTTTAGATGCCATAAAAAAATCCACAGTCCTTGTGAGAAGTCGTCGACTATTGTTAGAAAATATTTGACTCCTGAAAAAGACGGTGTCTGATAGGGCTCCCAAACGTTACAATGTATAAGATAGAAAATAGACTTTGTGTTATTCAAACTTTCGGAAAAGAATCTCTAGCTTGTTTTGTGCGGATACAAATTTCACACGGCTTAATCAAATCCACCGAACCGTGGGAAAAACTCAAATCTGAAATAAAATCAAAATTCTTCGGAGAAGGATATGAGAGCCATTGATTCCACATTTCCTTTGAGCAAAGACCACAAGCATGAACTGCTACCGTCACCACACCCCCGCAGAAATAATACAATTTGGCCCATTGCTCACCCACTCTGATATGCGTCTTGGTAGTGTGGTTCTGAACGACGCATAACTTATTAGCAAATTGTACTATATAATTACTATGTTCCAATAGCTGCGAAATGGATATAAGATTTAAACTGAGACCCTCAATGAAAAATACATCCTGAAGAGTCAAATCAGGTCCAAGCTGGACTGGCCCTCTTTTTGTCGCAACACTATTTCGCCTATCCGACAAATAAATCGGGTACAGATCAATCTTAAAAACGTCCAATATGCAAAAGTAATTTTCTGTTCATTTGGTGAGAAAATCCGGAATCCATAATCCAAGAAATAACAACAGATGTCTTGCCGATCTCATTTTCGGTCACACCAATTTTATTAGCGTTGAGCAAGGCAAAAATTTGCTTCCATTGATCATCGATAACAACACTAAAAGCCTGGTGGTCGAGAGCAGTGATTTCGGCCGACGAAGAAGAATCACTAGAAGCAGCAGGAGGAGGTCCATGCCATGTTCACTCGAACTGGAAATGAGGAGCCTCGTCCTTGTCCGAAAGAAGCGTTCACGGGAGGAAATCCCCTGCCTCAGCTTGTGCTACTTCGGAGTATGCCCCTCCCACCATTCCGGGTAACCCAAAATTCGAAAACATTATCGGAAAAGTGTCCCCAACATCCGCAATTCAAACATTGAATTTTGGTTTTGTCGTCCGAGGATCCGCACGATGGAGGGCCGGTTAAGGATATCCATGTTTTCACAGAGAATGCCATAGCAGGTCCACGATCTTCGGAGGAAAAACCCAGCTTGGAGACATGATGTGGACTTTCATCTTGCAACATAATGTTGTACACGGTGTCGAGATAAAGAAGTGAATTGCGAAAAAGGACCGTGGATCGAACAACTCCAAATACAGAGTCATCCAAACCCATAAAATAATCATGTAGTATGTCTTCATTCCTATCTGTTTGAGTTGTCTCGTAACTCCACAAGTGCAATGTCCGCAGGTATATACGGGAAGAATACGCGCATTGAGGAGATGAGGCCAAATTTGGCTCAAATTCTCGTAATATGCATCAATACTAAGTTTCCCCTGCGTGCAATACACAAGCTCAGACCAAAGACGTTGGATATGAGTTCCATGATTAACGACAAATCGACTTTGCAAGTGCTCCTAAAGATCCCATGCCTCCTCGCGGTGAGTCACATCGGATTGTAGTTTTGACTCGATCGTGTTCTTAATCCATGAGACAAGTAAGGAATTATTGGTTTCGGAATCTTCAAAATCCAGAGAATCAAGCGATGGTCGAGGAATCTTAACGTCGAAAAATCCAAACTTCTTTATGGATTTAGAGCATGACGGATATTGATTACCCATTCATCTTAGTTTTCAGCACGAAGAAGAGGCTTATACAGTATGAGGTCGGGGTTGTCGCTTGGAGATAAATCATAAGGTGAGATCATCCGTCAGGGAATAGCAGAGCCATCGAGAGTGGTTGGGATCAGGTTTGGGGTAACATTTGATGAAGCCAGGTTCTCGGTAGAATGCATTGTCTAGAAGGTCTATCGAGTCTGGTCTTGGTTGAAGATCTAAGGTCTGTTCGCCGAGGGTTGAAGAAGATGATGGATAGTCTGTCGTGATCGAAGGTCTGAGGTTTGCCCACCGAGGGTCGAGGGTCTGTTCGCGGAGGCTTGAAGGTCAATGATCTGGTCTCGATCAGTGTCGGTTGTTGCTATTTTTTGTGGTTGCTATTTCCACCGAAGAAATCCTTGATGAACAATGTTCATTGAACGGTGTTCGCTAGCTGGGCTGGAGGAAGAAGATGAACAATATTTTTTTTCATGCTTTGATACCATATCACGAGTGGCCAAAATGAGAAGGTTTTTGTATATGTTTATCCATCGATCGTTTATCAAAATATATAGAATCTTAGGTTAACCTAGTCAACCCCAAATGGAAATGGAATACTGAAAGAAGCAAAGTTAGCGATGGGTTTAGCTAAATTTCCACAACATACGTTGATCGAATTCATCATCTTGTTGTCATTTGCTTCATCCATTCTCATCGGTCTCTGACTTCTTCCTCTCATTCACGCACCCCTCTCCGTGAAGCCTTTGTCCCTCAGTTCTCTCCTGCTTGCAGCACACTCTCTTGCAGCATCGCCGCCCTCGGTTGTTACTTTCGCTAGTTGTAGATATTTTAAACTAAAGATAATTCAGTGGAAGCAAGTTTAGACATATTGAGAAAAAATCGAGGGAATTAAACAGGTTGAGAGCGAGCGGAAGACCGAGAGATTTAGGGAAAATATGACTAACTTTCTCTTATGTTTTGCTTTAGATACAAAGGTACATATTTATACAATAATCCTACCAACTAAAAACGAGAAAAACAAGGAAAATACAAGTACAAATGCAAAGGAGAAGTTTAGATGTAACATGTATGAGCTGGAGGGTCAACTAGGCATAGAGAGTGCGGAGCTCAGAAATTGGCTTTGACCAGGCGAATTGAGCGAAGAGACCAGGATGCGGAACAAGACTTGGTACACGTCTGAGCACTGAGAGCGAGATGCGGGATGTGGCCGAACGTGAAGACGAAGAAAACATAGATTTTCTTCATATACTTAACATTCCCCCTCAAGCTTAGGCGTTCAAGAGTAACATATGTGGAGTCTCATTAAAACCTTATCGGGGAGAACCTAATTGGTACAAAAACCCGACAAAGGAAAAAGAGTACAACACTTATGAGCTCGAGGCCAAGATCTTTGAGGAGAACCCGGATTCAAACGATCTCAAATGTTGTATTTGCCATAGCTCGATACTCGGTCTCAGCGCTGAAACTAGAGACCACTGATTGCGTTTTTCTTCTCCAAGTGATGAGGTTCCCCTCGATAAAGGTACATAACTGCGTCGTTGATTTCCGATCTTTGTGATCACCGGCCCAATATGCGCAACAGTACCCAATTAGACTAGTATCATTGCTTTTACTCATTAGTATACCTTTTCTTGGAGCGTTCTTGATGTATCAGAGGATTCGGTCTACCATTTTCCAGTGTTGTTCCTTCGGAGCATGCATATGCTGGCTGACCTGATTCACAGCATAACACAAGTCAGGTCTTGTTATCGTGAGGTATATTAGCTTATCGACAAGTCGTCTGTATTGTTCTATATCATGAAATGGTTTCCCATCACATAAGTCTTTGAATTTTTGTTCGATGGGGGTCTTGGCCGGCTTAGATCCGAATTTTTACTTATTTCATGCAAAAGATCTAAAGTATATTTTCGTTGAAAAAGAAATAGATTATAATTAGATCTAGTTACTTCAATTCCAAAAAAGTACTTAAGTTCAACAAGATCCTTTATATCAAAAGTTTCTTTTAGAAAATGTTTAAAACTTTCTATTCCTTTATTATCATCACATGTTATGATTATATCATCAACATAAACAAAGAGAACGATGATAACAGATTTGTTTTGAATGCTGAACATGGAATGATCAGCCTCACTCCTCTTAAAACCATACCTTCGAACAACACCATAGAGCTTAGTGTACCAAGCTCGTGAGGACTGTTTAAGTCCATAGAGAGTTACCTTTAGTTTGCACACGATTCCTTTGGAGGCTTGGGGGAGTTTTCATATAGATCTCTTCCTTTATATCTCCTTGAAGGAAAGCGTCTTTAACATCTATCTGCCAAAAACTCCAATTAAGGTTAATAGCAACCAAAAAGATAATACGAATATAATGAAGTTTAGCAACAAGGGTAAAAGTCTCAATATAATCTTCCCATACTTCTAATTATACCCTTGCACTACAAGACAAGTTTTGTAATGTTCTACCGCACCATTACTCTTACATTTGATTTTGTATAACCATTTGCTTCCTATGGTCTTCTTTTCTTTAGGAAAAGGGACAAGGTCCCATGTTTTATTCTTTTGTAAGGCTGCTAGCTCCTCGACCATGACTTTCTCCCATTGTAGCTTCCCTTCGGCTTCTCTATAGGTTTGTGGCTCGATATCTCTGTCAATTTTACTAAGAAAAGCTTTGTGATCAGTAGAGATAAATGATAAAGAGTAAAAGTTTTGAATAAGGTGTTTGGTTACCATGCCATTGAAATAAGGTGTTTGGTTGTCACACCATCAAATAGGTATGTGACTCCAATCTGAGATTAGTCGCCATATTCTAGTGTTTCTCTGAGGCAATATCTCATTTAGAATAATTCCTTCGACTTCATCAATGTCCTGATCCTCATTTTGGATATGATCATGGCTTTGTTCTTCGTTCTCATGATTTTAGGCACTAGTTTCCTCCTCATGATTTTGTTCAGAAAGTATGATCTCATCATGGCTTTCTTCATCTTTATTTTCTGAGATTTCTTGATCATCTTAGTCTTCATGATGTTCAGGTACACTTGGCAGGGGACCTGTTTCATTGTTAGTTTCCGAAATTTTGTATTTAATAAGTTTTTAAGAGACAAACCTATATCATTTGGTTTCGAAATTCCTTTAATCTCATCCCAGATGATTTTATCATGAAAACTCTTGTCTTCGAGGAACATAACATCTTGAGACACTATTACATGTTGAGTTTTTGGATCAAAACACTTGTAGCCTTTTTTATTACTGAGTATCCGATGAACATGACTTTAGTGCTCCTTGGTTCCAACTTGTTTCTATGTTATTCGGGAACAAGAACAAAACACACAAAACCGAAAGTTCTAAAGTACTCAAAATCAGGTTTTGTAGAGTTTAATACCTCATAAGGTGATTTTTCCTTTAGAACCTTTGTTGGAATTCTATAAATGATGTGACATACAGTCATGACCACATCGAACCAAAACCTTTTAGGAACATCTCGTTCGAACATTGTAGTTCTTGAGGCTTCCATTAGGTGTATGTTCTTCCTCTCGGCTACTCCGTTTTGTTACGGAGTATAGGGACATGAGGTTTGGTGTGTAATGCCTTATTCTTCAAGGTACCCGCGAAACTGAAGACTAGTATACTCTCCACCATTTTCAGTCCTTAGACATTTTAAACATCATATTGAGTTAAAACATGCTGATGAAACTTCACAAACATATCATAAACACAACTCTTAGAATGAGAGAATATAAAGCCATGTAAACTTTGATTTTTCATCGATGAAGGTTACAAATATTTCTTTTGATCATGAGAAACACATGGAGCTGTCCAAACATCTGAATGGATCAGCTCAAAACATTTTTTATAAATCGAAACAGAGTTTAGAAAAACTTGTTTAACGTGCTTTCCTAAGATGCAAGCTTTACATGCTTCATGTTTATCTTTAAGATCGGGAAAAATGATACTTTGAACTTTGCTATGAGGGTGTCCAAGTTTCGCATGCCATATAGAAACTTTATTAATATTTGAATTTGATAGAAACACGGACTCAGGATCACAATACATAGACTCGAGAATATAAAAACCATCGAGGAGCTTTCCTTTGCCAATTACTTATTTCCTTTTAATATCATGCATCCAAAATGAGTTAAAATCGAAACAAACATAGCAAATAAGGTCTTTTGCAAACTTTTGGACAAAGATATTAGAAAATTTTGGAACGAAGAGAGCCCTTGTATCATGAGCGAGAAGCTTAAACTTCCTTGTTCCTTTAATTAAAACACTCTCCCCATTCGCAATAGAAACATAACCACTATGAGGTTTTATATCTTCAAGCAAGTCACGATTTTTTATCATATGATTTGTATCTCCAGAATCTATTATATTATGGTTTCAAAAACAGAGAAAGCAGAAATAGCATTACCTCCCTCTTCATCAGCTTTGTTTGTTTAATTTCCTGCCTTTATCATTTGAAAAAGCTCTTGAAGGTCTGCCTTGGTGACAAACTCAGACTCATAGGCCATATTAGCCTGTCACGGCTTGTGTTCTTCAAATGGGGGTGAAGGATCAAACTACTATCTTTTGTATGACCTTTATTTTTGCAATACTCATAAGAGAACTTCTTTTTGAAAGGCTTGATACTAGCGGCTTTCCCTAAGGTGCTTTTGGAGACATTAGCTTTCTTGGTCATTCCTTTAAAGGGACGATTTCCCCCTTCCTCCCTTTTAATCATAATAAAAACTTTGTTAGACGAGGGAAACTCATTTGGCGAAGTATGTGATGAATAAGGTTGTTGTATTTGAAATCGAGGGAGAATAAAAGGTAAAATACATTACCATTTGCTCTCTGAGCTATTTTCACAAGATTCGCAGTATGAGGCCTTAGAGAATCGAGTTCTGACCATAATTCCTAAAAATTATCCAAAGCCTGGTTCAAAGGCTTTCCCTCTTGCCTTAGATTATTAAGGGCTTTCTTTACTTCATACACACGGTTAAGATTGCATTCATAGCCAAAAACTTGTTTCAACTCGTCCCAAAGCTTCTTAGGAGACTCTATGTGCCCATATGTACGAAGTAGATGAGATTCTAGGGAATTTTGTAAAACAACCAAGGCAGTGAATTTATTTTATTCCCATTTTTCTGATCCGGCACCTGAATCGACCGGTTTCATATCCAATCCTTTCACAAAACCCCAAAGAACTCGCATGCCAAGATTGGCCTTAGCAATCTTCATCCAGATGGAATAATTGTTTCCATTGAACGAGATTGAGATTCTTTTGGTCGAGTCCATGATGAGAGATTCGAGAAAACATAGGGAAATAAAAACAAATAAAGATATAAAAAGTTTCACCGAAAAAAACTCTCGAAAGAGATAAGATTTCAAAAGGAACAAAACCGATCAAATATTTTCCGAGATTTGATCACCGCTATGATACCATGTAGATTTGTAATCTAAAGATGATTCAGTGGAGTAAGTTTAGAAAGATTGAGAAAATATCGAGAGATTGAGAGAGATTGAGAGCGAGCAAAAGATCGAAAGATTTAGAGAGAATAAGATTAACTATTCTATTATGTATTGCTTTAGATACAAAGGTTCATATTTATAAAACAATCCTAACTGCTAAAGAAGATAAACACAAAGAAAATACAAGTACAAATGCAAAGCACAAGTTTAGATGTAACATGCATGAGTTAGAGCGGTCAACTAGGCATAGGAGAGCGCGAAGCTCATAAATTGGCTTTGACCGGACGACTTAAGAGAAGAGAGCAGGACACATAATGGGATGCAGAACACGTCTAAACACTGAAAGCGAGACGTGGCCGAACGTGAAGAAGAATGTGTCCGAACACGTAGAGCGGGATGCGGGACGTGACCGAACGTGAAGAAGAAGAAAACATAGATTTTCTTCATATACTTAACACTAGTGCCATCTTTTGATCTAGCACCATCACTGTCGGCCGCGAGATCCCTTGACTTGGTTGCCCTCTCACTTGATTTGCACTTATCTCTTCCCCGCACAACCTCATGGACAGCTTGCCTCTATGCTTCTTAACCTCATCAATTCCTCGCCTTATCGTCTCTCAACCTCGCCTCCGCATCTCTTAACCTCGCCGATCCCTTGGCTTGACTGATTCCCCGATCTCGACAGCTTTGTCGTCTATTCTGGTCTCTACCAGTTAGTCGTCTCTAATCTCTCACAGCCGCCCCAGCTGCTTGTTCATCATCTTTCGTGACCCATGTTGTCCTCTTCCTTCACGACTCATACGATGATCGTAGAGCATAGTCTTCTGTTAACCCACCTGAACCTCATTAGAAATTTCTTTCGGTGAAAACAAGTAATGTACTAAACTCATACTATCTAATTACATGACATGGAACGTTCAAATCATGACTCTTGTTGAAGGTCACAGTCTCAAACTATTGATGAGTACATGTGGTTTATCATTAACAAGACATTTGATTTTTTCCTATTTGGTAACACAATTGATTTGGAAGATTTCGATTGATTCATATTAGATGGCCTTCATGGACAACACAACTCTCTAGTAGATGCTGTTAACGCTTGAAACATCTTGATTCCTCCTAGTGAATGCTAAATCATGAGTTAAATGAACGAATGCTAAATCATGAACCTTTTCTTGCTATTAATGTTGTTCTCAAATAACCTTTTCTTGTCACAACATATGCCACAATCACCCCTATCATCACCCATACCATGAGTCTTCATCCAATAGAGATTATGGTCCTTATCGTGGGCCTGATGCTCCTCAACTTTTGTTGGACGTTTCTTACTAAGGGAAATTTGAAGTTTATAGAACGTTTGGCCATAGTGCAAAATGTTGTCCACATTTTCAACTCATTTCTATTTTTAACTCTGGTGGTCATTTCTCATCTTGGCATTCGTCGTCACGCTTGAGGTAGTCTCGAGCTCACAACACGATGCTTTCATCCTATGTTGTATATACATGGCCTCTTGACAATGCTACCACATATCATATCACTTTCGACCTCAACAATCTGTCTCTTCACAACCTTTATATTACCGAAGAAACGATTGTCATTGGTGATGGATCAACTCATTCTATCACGCATAAGAGTTCTATTTTTCTTTATACTTTCTCATTGATGAGTTCTATCACTTCAATACATCTCATTGATGTTTTAGATCACCCTCTTGCAATTATTTTTTTAATGTGTGGACATCTCATGTAGTCTCTTTGTATGGTTTCAAATATTACATCATATTTGTTGATCATTTCACTCGTTACACGTGGTTATCCATCAAAACACAAATATCATGTCTATCATACATTTACTTTTTTTCAAAGAACTAGTTGAAACTTAATTATCTCACAAAATTTCTACCATCTATAGTGACAATGGTGGAGAGTACACCGACTTAACATCTTTTCTTGCCTCTAATGGCATCTCACATCTCATCACACATGATCACAATGGTATTTCTAAATGTCGTCGTTGATACATTGTGATCAAGCCTTTCCTTTTTTCAATGTGTCTCAATCTACTCATTTCTGATCATTTTCTTTCCTTATTGATGTATACCTCATAAATCGTCCGACCACTCCAACCTCACTCATTTGTCCCCATTTGACTCAATCTTTCATCATTCATTAATCTATAATAAACTCAGATCTTTGGATATCTTTTCTATCTTAGACTTCCCCCATACTATGCGTACAAACTTGAACATCGTTCCTACCATGACTATGTGATTGAAGAACAACATCACCGA
>CM071864.1:44758893-44770359 GCA_036759665.1 Gynandropsis gynandra | reverse complement strand
TTGCGGACTGCTTAGTCAGCAGTCCGCAATTTCCCTACCGCCACGATTCCAGTCCCTAATCCGTCCCGAATTCCGGACGACTTAGGGACTGACCTACAGTCCCCAAATTTAGGGACGGATTTGGGACTGTTTTCTTAATCCGTCTATAATTAGTCCTTAATCCGTCCCTAAATTTAGGGACGGATACTTCAGTCCGCAAATGCAGTTCCGAAATCCGAATTTTCTTGTAGTGTATATCTGATATTCCGCCCTCCTACTCGCTGCTTCACAGATTTCTTTAGAGATTTTATTTTAAGTTTTTTTAAATTAACTAGTTATTTGATATATTTAAGAAAATAGCGTGGCCACATATTCTTGATTTTATAAGCATATAATACAAAACAGAAGGAAGGCTCTCTTGTCGGAATATTGTATTCTCTTTTAATTGTAATAATTGTAATGATGTTACAGGTAGGAATGAGAAATAAAGTTAATTAGGTCGTCAATATTGTTGGCAATTCTTTTTAATCAATATATATGTTAGGAACAACAATTGGGGTTTCCCTTATTTACTACTAGGAGTCACTATTTCACACGAATTTGTAATATAACTTTTAAACCAATTGAGAATAGACTCTGTATACGAATACATAAAAAGTTTAGATGGAAATGAAAATTCTCAGAACAAATATACATTTTAGACGATTATATATGAATAAATATCGTCCATAAGTAATTCATTCTAAAATAATTTTTCAAATAATTTAAAGACAAATTTTGTTGTCATTGAATACCACATTAGATGGCAAGAATACAGGTCCCTGGTTGATGCGATCAATGTTTGAGACACCATGATTTCTTTTAACGAGTTACATGAACTACTGCTAAACCATGATCCTCTTCTTGCTATTAAAGTTATTTCTAATTAACCTCAAAATGTTGTCCAGAGTTTCAGCTCATCTCTCATTCCATCTTTGGTGGTCATTTTTTATCTTGGCATTCGTCGTCATGGTCGAGGTAGTTCCGGACTCACAACACGATGCTTTCATCCTATATTGGAGATACACAGCCCCTTGAAAGTGTTACCACACATCATATCACTTTCGACCTCAACAATCTGTCTCTTCACAACCCCGATATTGTCGAAGAAACTATTTTCATTGGTGATAGATCAACTCATCCTATCACGCATACCAATTCTATTTTCCTTCATACTTTCTCCATTTCATTATGTCTCAATGATGTTTTATATTTTTCTTAGATAAAGAAATTTTTTCACAAATTCACAAAATTGCACAACTAATAATATGTCAGTTGAATTCTCCTATTATGATTTTCAAATGAGAGATTTAAGAACTTGGAAAATTGTCACATGAGGAACAACTAAAGATGATACACCTAGAACTCCATATGAGATATGAAAGAGACTACAATCGGATAAACTTGATCCTAGTTTGATAAGTACCAATTTATAGGATATCCCAAGGAAACAATGAGATACTTTTGGTATCACCTTTTGAACACTAAGTGTTTGTGACTAGAGGCCCAACCTATTTATTAGAAAGGGAGTTCCTTACTAAAGGTAACCATGGTGAGAAAATAATTTTTCTTATGAGATTCAAGAATTTATAGGATCGACATAAGGTCAAGAGCATGAGATGACTCATGATAAATCTTTTATGGACGATTTGAGTTGAATAGGAGAATTCCATATTCAATTATGGAAGGTTAATGACAAGATACAAAACAGGTTTTGGAATCCATTAAATAACAATCATGTTGAGGTAGTACGTTCAATATCATTTCCTCTAAGAAGATATACACATTCTCGACATGCACTTGATAGGTTGAACATCAATGGTACAGAATAATGGTGGTGATCATGTTGATGATGATCCACACTTTTTAGGAAGCAACACAAACTTTTTAATCTTAGAAATGGTAGAAAGAAATGGAATCTAAAAAGAATGAGTTTATAAGGAAAAGATTGGAGTAGACATATAGGTAGAGAACTATAAATGAGGCTGCACAATGTATGGAATTTGGTGAAACCTTCGTAGAATTTTATACCACTCTGTTGTAAATGAGTTTACAAGAAAAAGATTGGAGTAGACAAATAGGTAAAGAACTATAAAATTTGTCTAGTTGCCAAGGCGTATAGTTAACATGAAGGAAAGAAACGTTCATCCCAGTGAAAATTCTCAATATATTTGGATTCTACATGCGATAGCAATATATCATGACTATAAGATATTAAAGATGGACGTGTTAAAAACTTTCCTTAATGAATAGCTCCAAGATAAGGACTATATGACTAAAGATGCGGGTTTCATGGTCATATCCATGGATAATATTGTATGCAAGCTATACATGTTAATTCATAACTTAAGCAAAAGGTGGAACATTTGATTTAACAAAGTAGTTGAAAACTTAAAATTCATTAAATGCAAAGAAGAAAATTGTTTGTAGAAGAATGTTATTTTTCTTGTGCAATATGTAGATCAAAGTTGGCTGATAGGAAATGAGGTATCCATATTGCAAAAGACTAAGACTTGGTTGTTTGAAAATTTATCCATAAACTATTTGAAAGAAACGATCTATATTCATGGAATAAAAATATATAAAGATAGATCTAAGAGGCTGTTGAGAATCTCCCAGTAGATCTACATTGATACAATCATGAGATGATATACCATGGAAAATTCTAAGAAAGATCATCTTTCGATAGACACTAGAATTTTTATCTCTCGGGAGGATTTGCCTAAGACCTATGATTAGAGAGAGAGAGAGAGAGTCGAGTAGGATCTTATAGGCTAGCATAGTGGAAGACATCATGATACCATGACAGTACACAACTTGATATGGTATTCAAGCTACATGAAACGAGTTGGTATTAGATGGATCCAAGGATGAACATTGGAAATTGGTTAAAATCTTTTTTAAGAACTTGAGAAGGACTAAAGTACAATTCTTTATCTATGGATACTTTAGTTTGGAGTTAAAGGGGTTCATTAATGCGAGTTTGCATCAAATAAGAATGAAAACAAAATCTATGTAAAACTCTGTATTTTCTTGAATGGTTGAATTAGTCAATTGGTAGAGTTTCTAGTGTATTACTGTAGTCAAATCGGTAATTTAAGATAAATATATCGTTCCATGTGAGGCAACTGAGGATGCTATCCAGATAAGAAAGTTTATTTGTGAACTCACTGTGGTGCCTTTGATAACGAAGCTTGTGAGTTTTTTTTCATTTAGTTTCGTCCATCTTTTATGTTTTTGCTAACAAATTTTATGTTTTGTAACTATATTTTCAATGTCTAGTTCATGAATCATCACATAAAATAACCACAAGGGGAAGGGGTAGCTCAATAATAAACACAAATGTAATTGATGATGGTTGAGTTTTGAAGGATGATGTGAGAAGAACTCACTATGGTCAACCAACAATTTGATCCAATGAAAGAAACAACACACGAATTTTGCCAAGAACAACTGTAGAGAGAACCAAATACATACTCTATTGAAATAGATGAAGATAATTATGCTGAATTTTGGGACGAGGAGTATGACCTCCCAATGAGGCCTAAACAACGAGCAAGGAATATGATCCGCGATGACATAGCAGCATCAAGATGGAATTCCTGACGATTATTGATCGAAGCGATACATATTAATGGGAATGAAACATGCAGATAGTTCTTTAATCTACATCAATTCTTCAAATTGAAGTAGGTGAATGATAACACGTAGTGTGGGTTAGTTTTAGACTACTCATTTAGATTATTTATGCGTAGTTTGCATAGCACGAGTTACAAACCGATACGAATGTCCTTTATCTAGTCCTTTTTGTTGATTTTCAGGTTTTAAGGCAACAAGGCATAATCGAGCTTAAGGATGTTAATTCTTAGAGTCAACTTCACATACTTGGAGCTACAAACCACTCGGAGCAGATCCAAGCCAAATAAATGCATGGAATATCCGAGCATCGAGCAAAAAGAGCAAAAACACGAGGTTAACTCAGCCGGCTCAGGCTCGGAAATGGCTCCCGCTCAGGTTGTATTCGCCAGAGAATTTGCACACCTATGGCTAATTTTTACCCTGACCTTGCACCATGAAAACACATGAACCCGTGCATATTGCCCCCTAGGCCTACGTGGGCTGCACCTCCAGAAGAATCTGCACGGCTCGGGCAATCACCAAGCCAGCTCACATTAGTGACAATGAGGAGTCCATGCGGGTTGGTCACCTATCCTGCGTAGGTTGCATGTCGGGACAAAAAACCTAAAAAAGAGTTAAACGAGAGAAAAAAGGGTGTTGCCGTAAATAAAAGAAAATGAGCCGCTCAGAACAAGGGGAGGACAAAAAGACACATAGGAGGGCCCAAGAGAAGTTGGAAAAGGGAGGAAACAATATCGGAACTCCGAACGAGATAGGGAAGTCTGAGGCATCGTATTCCTTACTCTTTATCATTTTTATTGTTATTTTTTCTTATTTTACAACAAAATCCATGATGAGTAAGCCTTTAGCTATGGGTTAGAGACACCATTTTTGTAAGGGATGCTTATGTTTATGCTTTAATGCCTAGATCATTCAAAGTTTCTTGTATTTTGGTTCTATAATCAATGCTATGAATGTTCTATGCTTGTGTTGTCCGTTCAGTAACTTAAGATTTCATGTTTAACTGGGAGGTTAGATTATGAATCCAGAAATATTGATTGTTGATAGAGTTTGATTAATGAGAATCTGACCGATCGGTTAATCAACTCAGGAGTTATGATTGCATGCTTAATGCTACCGTTATTTCGTTTTACTCGCTGCTGGAAGGTAGGGTTGCATGTTACTTTGGTTAGGGAGTTTAGGTGTCGAGAGAACTATTTTCTACTAATGAGCCCGTAGTGTTCATAATTGTCATGTTTTTGGCGTGTCTTCATCGCCGTCACAATTTATTTTAGTATTCTCAGACTTTACCCCACATCACATCACTTTCATCCGTCTTAGTTTATTTATATTATTAGCTTAGGTTGCATTAGTCCCTAAAGTTTGACCCTGGTATAACACCGATCCGTATACTTGCGGTAAGTGCATATTAGACATTTTATTTGCTTGATAGTTTGGGCATCAAGTTTTTGGCATCGTTGTCGGGAACTAATTACGACCTAGATTAAGAATTTGTTAGATTAAGATTTAGTCATTTCTAGAGTCTTAGTTTTTTCTGCATTTTTCCCTTTATCGAGTCTTCTCTATCTACATTCGATCTTTTTTGTACATTGTCTTTGGTTACTCATCTATTCTTGTGCAGGTGCCATTAGAAGCTCCAACACAAGCAACAAAGAAAGCGACACTACTGAACTCAAAATGGACGCTGCGGAAGAAACCTACGAAGCTTACACAGCTCCAAATTATACCCTATTGCTATCAAGCATGGCCCGTTCGACGACAAACCAAGTTGAGCTGCAACCGACTTTCATCCAGATGCTCAGCAATTATGCTTTCAGAGGAATGGAGAATGAGGACCTGAATGCACACCTTACGAACTTCAAGATGATCTGCGACACTACCAAAATCGAAATAGGAGTCTCACGCAAATATTTATACCTGTCTGCATTACCATTCTCACTCAAGGACACACACACAAAGTTGGTTGTTCAACCTGCCACCACTTCTATCACCTCATCGAACAAGCTAGAGCAAGGATTCATGCAGCAGTTCTTCCCAGATCATGGGATGTTGTTAGCCAAGAGTCGAATAAATTCGTTTCGTCAAGAAAGAGGTGAGAGTCTACATGATGAATGGGAGAGATTCAAGAGAAATCAGCGCATTTGTCCAGATCATGGGATGGACAAGAAGTACCCATCACCAGCTTCATGCAAGGACTCCTAGAGACAACACATTTCATGATTGTAGCAACAGGTGGTGGCTCCTTCAGCAACTTCACTTTCCATCTATTCGAGAACCTGATCAAGAACATGACGAGGGATGGAGGAAAGAATGTCAGAAATTTTAATCGTGATCTCCCATCTAAAATTGATGTAAAGGAGTTAGGTATCGCTAACCCGAATCTGACTGACATAATGCAACAAGTTGCTGAGATTTACAGGATGATGGCGGGTCTACATGTAGAGCGGCATGATGCATCTATAAGTCGGGGGATAAAGGAAGTCAAATACATCAATAAGCGGCCTTACCAAAATAGGTACATTAAGAGCCATCCCAACTTCTCCTCTGGTAATACAAGTAACATGGCGAACCCACAAAACGTTTAACCGCAGATGATGACAAGAAACTAGAGCCAAGGTTTCCAACAAGGGGGGAGTGGCAAGAACGAAGGTTATCAACAAAGAGCACAACCCTCAGTTGCTGCAAGAATAGAAGAATCACAACTACATGCTTAGAGAAATTAAGGGTGAGAAAGATGACAAAAGGAAGAAAATGGAGAGCTTCCAAGCACACTTGAAACACCAGGATACACAAGTGGCACAACTGGCACAAGGGTCCAACCAACATCCTGGACAACTCCCTGGGAAGCCTATGGCAAACCCTTGAGAACAAGTTAACACCATCTATCTGAGGTATGGCAAGACCGTGGAAAAACCTATGCCTTCTACAGCCATGAGAGAAGAGCCTACGAGTAATACAAATGAATGATTAGTTGCTCAAGGCGTGGAAGAGGAGGAGACCGACAAGGAAGAGGAGAAGGAGTCGGCTTATGTGAAACCTACATGAGGCCATCACCTCTACCATTCTCGCAGCACCAAAGGAAACAGAACAACAATGCTCAGTTCGCCACATTCGTGGAACTCCTAAGGAAACTGTAAGTCACAATCCCATTCTATGATGCACTCATTAAGATGCCCTCTTATGCCAAATTGCTCAAACATATAATAACAAGAAAGAGGATCATAGACAATTAGGTGGTGATGGTCACTCTCTCATACAATAGCCACAGTGGCTAAGAATATGCTCGATCCATGTAATTTTGTCATACCTTGCAAGATTTATGATTATGAGATTGAGAATGCTTAAATTAACATCGGAGCGAGTGTAAGCTTGCTACCACTTGATCATCTCATTTTTTATACATATTTCTCACATGATTTTAGAGATATTTATGATGATAGATGTGATGATTACGTGTGATTTTGTATCCGTTTTACTCTTTTTTGTGTTTTCGTGTCCTTACAGATTTTAATGCGTATTTGGTTCATTTCGAAGATAAAGAATGTACACGAGACAAAGTACCAGCATCAATGATCAAAACGGAGCAAACGAGATAAGAAACGGTGCGGATCATCACCTCTAACACAACCTGCACAGGGTAGATCCTGTAGCCCACGCGGGGTTCAACCTCCAGCAATTTTAAGCACGGCTTAGGCTGATGCTTAGGCAGAGCAGATCACCTTCTCCAAGCAAGCCCACACGGGGCACTCACCCTTAGCCCGCACGGGGTACAACATTTAGCAAATCCAACACGGCTTGGGCTGATGGTTAAATCGCGTGGGGCACTCACCCAGCCTGCACGGGTCGCGTTTGTCACTTGCCAATAAGAGAAAAGGAAAGTCGCGGCCAAAGAGGAAAAGGAAGTGTTAAATGTCTACACAAAAAGGAACATGGTTAGAGAAGAGGAATGAGAACCACATGGTTGGAAAATAGAAAGGAAACGTTGTCCACTTAATCAAGAATAGAAACTAATGCAAAGAAGAATGGAAAACAAACGAAAAAGTAAAGCTGAAGTTGCTGCAACAAAGAGGAAAGAAGAGTGAACGACCAAAGGAAAAACCTGTTTTTCCTTAATGTACCTATTTTGCATTAGTTTCTATTCTTGTAGTGACACAACAAAAGAAGAAAGAAGAAGAAAAGGAAAGAGAGGAAGAAGGAAAAGGCACAAAGGGGAGATGGAGTTTGAGAGAATTCTGACAGAATGTTAGAGGGAAACACAAAGCACACGAGAGGGAATTGGAGAGAGTAGAGAGAGAGGAGCTGATTCGTGAGCACTCTTTGCGGAGGAGATATTTCAAGGAGCGTTGAAGATCAAATCAGAACTTCAGTTTCGTTTGGTTTTTATGTTCTTTAAACTATCTACTTTGTTTATGTTGTTTGATTTCGAACTCATGACCGAGTAGTCGTTTTTTTCTAGTTGAGGGGATTAGCCAATGGCTATCTCGGAATCTCTTTGATTTATCTTTGAATGCAATTTCCAATTTTCATTTATCTATTCTTTATCTGTGTGTTTGATTGACTTGTATTTACGAAGACCGAGGATATGCATGTTTTAGGGACTTAGGAAAAGGACCGAAAGGAGAATTCTAATCCCGGATGATCAGGCTTAGAACAACCGAGAGTAGGTCACGAATGTAGAGTAGTAGCGGTTGAGGGTTAATCGGATGAATCACTGAACTTATGGATTTAGTTTAAGGTGTCATCCACGAAAGTAGGGGATAACTTGACTAGATCACATATCTATACTTGAAAGAGGGTAGATATCATATTAGGATTGTCCGTATTAGATAAGTTAATTGGGAATGTGATGCGTTATCAAAGTTAAACAAATAACTTAAACTACCCGCAAGTGCACGACACGTGTGTAGTACTTCAGGTGTCGATCCCACAAGGACTACGCAGCACAACCTAAACTCTAACTGTGAATCAAACTCGCTAACGTACGAAATATGGTTTTAAGAATGAAATACTAAAAACAAATAAACAAACTAGTTCTTAAGAATGAGACAAACGTTCCAGGAAACCAGTTTCACCACAAGACTACTGAAACCAACAATCAACCTATCTATCATGCAATCACAATCAAGTTATCTAAGGCAGACGATCCTAATATGATATTTACCCTCTGTCAAGGCATAGACACGTGATCTAGTCAAGTTTCCCCATACTTTCGTGGCTGACACCTTGAACTTAACTCATAAGATCTGTGATTCATCCGTTTTACCCTCAACCGCTGTTACCCTACTTTCGTGGCCTAACCTCGATTGTTCTAAACCTAATCTTCTAGGACTAGAATTCTCCTTTTGGTCCTTCTCCTAACCCCTAACACATGCATCTACGTGGCCATTCCAAACACAAGTCATTCAAGCACTCGGATAGAGAATAGATAAACATAAACGAGAAGATGCATTCAAAGATAAATCAAAAGTGGTTCCGGGATAGCTATGAGCTAATCCCTTCCCCTAGAATAATTAAACTACTCTCTCATGGGTCCGTAAACAATCATACACGAAATATAAGGTCTAAGGAACATGAAAACCAAATGAAACCGAAGTATGGGGTTGATCTCCAATGCTCCTTGTAAGTCTCCTTCGCAAGAACCTTCTTCTTCCCTCTCCTTTCTCCCTCGATCCAAAACTCAATACTGAGTGAATGAGCTCGACCTCTCACTCCTATCCTCTTCTTTCCTTCTCCTTTTCTTTCTTTTTTTCCCTTCTTTCCCTTTCGGTCGTTCAGTTCTTCCTTATGTTGCAGCAGCCACAGATTGTTGTCTTTACATGAGTTTCCGTTCTTGAATAAGTTGGGTGACGTTTCCATTAGTTCCTCCAGAGAAATATCACTTATTCCTCTTCTCTAAAGTCGTTTTCCTTATTGTATAAGTCCCCAAAAAACTCCCATTTGTTTTAAGTCAAATTAATATATTTGGAGTTGCAGGTGACGGACGCGACCCGCGCGGTCAGGGTAAATGACCCGCTCGGGTACGGCGCGGAAGGTCGCGAGGGATCGTGATGAGAAAAGAGGCTGCCCGCTCGGGCTCAAGGGCTGCCCGCTCGGGCTCATGGTCTGCCCGCTCGGGCTCAAGTGTTGCCCGCTCGGGCTCAAGCCCCGGGCGTGGTATTTCTTGCCCGACTCGTGCTCAATTCGCTGGACAAAATCACCGTAACCAATGCCCGCTCGGGCTAGGGAGTTACCCGCGCGTGTAGTGGATATTCCATGCCGTGCACGTTCTTTAGCTCCGAAATGAACCGAATACGCATAAAAACCTGTAAGAACATAAAAACACGAAAACAAGTAAAACGGATACGGGATCATACGTAAAGCATCGGATATATATCATAAACATCTCTAAAATCGTGCAAGAAATACGTATGAAAACGAGATGATCATAAAGCATGATTAGATAGATTGATTGTTGGTTTCGGAAGTCTTGTGGTGAACGATATCTTGGAATGTTTATCTCACTGTTAAGAACTCAATAGTTTAATTTTTTAGTTATTTTATTCTTAAAACCAATATTTCGTTCGTAGCAAGTTTGATTCTTATTTTGAGTTTAGTTTGTGTTGCGTAGTCCCTATGGGATCGACACTTAGAGTACTACACACGTGTCGTGCGCTTGCGAGTAGTTTAGGTTAATATAGTTTAACTTGTGAACACGTCTTAGATTCGAACCTAGAGTCATACTTGGTTTGTTTTCTTTTTGTTCTCTTTTATTTTTTTGTTCTACCTAAATCCTTTTTATTTATCCTTTGAAAGGAAAGCAGAACCATCAGATCAAAGCGAGATGGATAATCAAAACGATATGTTGAACGACATTGGACAACCTCAATTACCCATCGGTAATTTGGGACAGTTAGAGCAAAACAACTCGCACCTCGACCACGAGAACCAGAGGCTCCTCCACAACATCGCCTTAGAGATTACGTGGTACCAAATGATCATCTCGTTTTCATACGTATTTCTTGCACGATTTAAGAGACGTTTTCGATATATATGTGTTGCTTTACGTATGATTTCGTATCCGTTTTACTTGTTTTCATGCTTTTCATGTTCTTATAGGTTTTTACGCGTATTTGGATCATTTTGGAGCTAAAAGAACATGCACGGAGCTAAGGAACAACTTCGGGGATCATCACGGACAAACGGGACGAGATTGAGCATGGAAAGCCTCCACCCGATCGGGCACAACTCTTGCATGATCGGGCAAAACCTACGGCCAATTTTGTGCACATTTCCTGCATGACTCGGGCAAGAATACCCGACAAAATGCCTTGTGCCTGAGCGGGCTCACACACCATGCCCGATCGGGCATGCATTGCAGACCACAGTCCGCGCGTTCCACCCTAGCCGCACCCGAGCGAGCACACTCAATGCCCGAGCGGGTCGCGACCCGAGAAAATAGGAAACTTAAGTTAAATTAACTTAAACATAAGGGAACTCGTGGGGGCAATGAAGGCAACAATTGGACCGACTTAGGAGGCTTAAAAGAAGGCAGAAGACGTGATTGGAGCAAGCTTACATTGGAGATTAAATCAGTTCGTGATTGAGGAGATTCTTGCGAGGAGACAAGCGAGGAGCATTGGAGATCAAGCACCAACACTTCGGATTTGTTTGGTTTTCATGTTCCTTAGACTTTCTACTTTGTTTATGTTTGTTTAAAGACGCATGAGCGAGTAGTTTGTTTGTTCTAGGAGAAGGGATTAGCCCTTGGCTATCCCGGAACCACTTTTGATCTATTTTGAATGCATCTTCCCGTTTTAGTTCATCTATTCT
>CM071864.1:44727783-44758819 GCA_036759665.1 Gynandropsis gynandra | reverse complement strand
GAGAGAGGGTAGATATCATATTAGGATCGTCTGTCTTAGATAGCTTTAACTGGGATTGCATGATAGATAGGTTGATCGTTGGTTTCGGTAGTCTTGTGGTGAAACTGGATTCCTATGACGTTTGTCTTATCGTTAGAACCCGTCTTTTATTTACTTTCAGTATTTCATTCTTCATCCATATTCTTTCGTTAGCAAGTTTGATTCCTAGTTCGAGTTTAGATAGTGTTGCGTAGTCTCTGTGGGATCGACACCTAAAATACTACACACGTGCCGTGCACTTGCGGGTAGTTTAGGTTATTTTATTTAACTCTGATAACGCATCACCAAACATGAACAACGTGCAAACCGCCATAAGGATGCTTGCTGTTGCTAGAGAGTAGTTTGAGATTAAGCCTATGATGATCAACATGCTTTATAAGAAGCAATTCACGGGTGCAAATCACGAAGATCCCCATCAGCACCTCGGAGACTTTCTAGAGCTTTCTAGTACGTTCCAGATACACAAACTCTCAGACGATGTGATTTTGTTCCATCTCTTCCCTTTCTCAATTGGGGGATGAGCGAAAAGCATGGCTGCAATCTCTTCTTGCTGGTTCAATCACTACTTGGGACCAACTCTGTATATTATTCATATCAAGGTTCTTTCCTCCTAGTAAGACGATTTAGATGAGGGGAGAAATCACAATGTTTTGATGTAGAGATGGGGAAACGTTGTTTGAAGTATGGGGAAGATTTAAGGATCTTCTACAGATGTCTCCACACCACTGTCTAGAGCAGTGGTATGTTATCCAAACCTTCTATAATGGGATCTTAGACAAGCATAGAAACGACGTTGGATAACGCTGCTAGAGGACCGTTTAATGGATCTAAGTTGTGAGGAAGCATACGAGCTGATCGACAACCTTGCTATGAACCACACGATGTTTTCCACCCCGAGAAGTATGCCAAACAGGACTAGAGGTCTATATGAGCCAAATCATAGCAGAGTGATGGGCAATGCAACGAATGCCATGTATTGTGTGAATTGCGGAGATACATAACAGGTAGCTTATCAATGCACGGTGCAAGAGAACATGGAGAAAATGAATTATGCCCAGCAACAAGGAAACACACAATTCTGAATACCTACAAACCAAATTGGAGGAACCAACCGAATCTTCGTATCAAACGACCAAACCGGCGAAGTTTTCGGGATTTCAGCAAAGACAACAATCGTACCAGAAAGATACCCAACAATTCCAGCAAGTTCCGCAAGCTCCTCAACCTCCTCAAGCTCCTTGATGTGGTGAAACTCAATCAATATAATTTCCTAGACCACTTCACCGCAAGTATACGGATCGTGTAGTACCAGGCTCGATCTCTAGGGACTAAAGCAGCCAAAAACTAAGAATAACACTAAACTAAGACGAATGGAAGTAGATGGAGGTGTGGTGCGAAATACCTAAAAGACTACGCTAAGTGGTGACAACGACAATAGGTTCGGGTAAACTCGGATATGACGAACAGTATGGGTGTCGGGATACCGGGAATCGTATGGATGAAGCAACTAAGGATCATAGATCTATCAACTTATCTTGACAACGGGAAATTCATGCCCTAAGGTGAGGAGTGATTCTTCCGAGCCTAAACCTCCTAACCATGAGTACGTGCAACCCTACCTTCCAACAGTGATTAACCCGTACTATGGCAGCTTTAGGAACGCAATCCGAATTCCTAAGTCGACTAACCGACCGGTCAGATTCTCATTAGCCGAACTTAACCTACAACTCAACAGTTCCGGATTCATCCTTTAACCTTCCAGCAAAGTCTGAATTCCTATGTTACTGAGCGGGCAGCATTAGTATAAGAGTGATAATGTTGGATGTAGAACCGAATATCAAGATAAAATCAATAGATCTAAGCATTAACGCATAACATTGTTCATCCGTTACAATCCGATATCCCTAACCCATAGTTGGGAACCTACTCACTCATGGAGAATACAAACAAAGAAGATAACACAACCCTAAACATGATAGACTCTAGAAAACTCGATGCCTCGATCTTCCCTATTGTGTTACAGATGTGAGGATTGATGCTTCCCTTCTTCTCCAGCGTCTCCCGAGCCTTTCCTGATGTTTACCAAGCCTTTCCTTGCCCTGTACGTTGCCCCCTTGCTCTAGATCTGTTCTGGTCTATAAATTAGCTCGTTTGAATGCAAGATCTAGTTGGTTGCGAGAAACGCGGCCCGCTCGGGCACCACTTTTACCAGATCGTGCAGAGGTGCGCCCGGTCGTGTACTCCCTCATGCCCGATGGGGCATCAGCACCCGATCGCGTGGTTGAGCGGCCCAAGTCGTGTAAAATCTCGGGGATTTTTGGGACGAATTAACGCCCGAGCGGGTACCCTGACTGCTGGCTACCCGATCATGTTGCTTTCGTTCCCGGGTCGTGCAAGGTGTGCAAATAAAACCCCGTAGGTTTTACCCGAGCGGGTAGACCTCAGTGCCTGACCGGGCACCCTTGAAATCTTGATTTTTCTCTTTTCTGCTCATTGCTCGGGTGTTCCGTTGAGTTCAGAGGCTTGATTTAGGCTCCGAGTGAATTTATCTTCAAAGTGCTTGGTTTTGCTCAAGAATCCGTCTATTTACGCTCAATTAGGCCTTGTCGCCTAAAAACCTGAAAACCAACAAAATGGGCGTATGTAACGAAGATTCGTATCGGAATTGTAAATCTAACTATGAAATATATGCGAAAATGACACTAAAACCTAACCTAAAATCGATACACTTTCAATGTTATCACTCCTTCATTAAGACTTGAGACGATGATGATTGAATTCATCAAGGAACAAAGGTAGCAACAATCGACTCAAGCCAAATTCAATACGGATGTGGGGACAACGATTAATGAGCTCAAAACTCATATGGAATCCTTGAGCAAGCATGTGAAGATCTTAGAGAACTCCGTAGCACAACAAGCTGCCTCATTCTCCCGGAATCCCGGACAAATTCCCAGAAAACCCGATCTAAACCCGAGATAGTACGTGAACAATATTTCCTTGTGCAACAATGATATGATCGAGCACCCACCCTCCAAAGAGCAAGAGAAAGTTTCTAGAACGTCTATGGAAAAAGGCAAAGGCATCATCGTGATTATGGAAGGAGTTGAACCAGATTTAGAAAAACCATATGTTGCTCCACCGGCGTACAAACCTCGTATATCATTTCCTCAATGGTTGCTCAGCAACAAGAATGAAGAGAGAGTAGTTATATTTCTAGAGGGCCTCAAGAAGCTCGACATCGACATCCCATTCATGGAAGCCCTCCAAAAAATACCTAATCATGCAGAACTTATCAAGGAGGTTCTTTCCAACGAGAGGCGTATCGAAGAGAGTGAGACGGTAGCACTCACCGAGGAATGCAGCACCATTCTTCAAAACAAGCTGACCTTTAAGTTGAAGGAGTCTGATAGCTTCTCTATTCTATGCACAATAGGGAATATCGATATTGACTAAGCCTTGTGCGATTTAGGAGCACGCGTGAGACTCATGCTACATTCAGTCTTCAAGAGGATGAACTTCGGTGTTCTCAAACCTACCAAGATGTCTCTACGACTCGAGGATCGTTCGGTAAGATATCCTGTGGGAATTTTTGAAAATGTTCCCACCAAGGTAGGTAATCTTTGCCGTCTCGCTGATTTTTTTATACTTGACATAAAGGAAGATGCTAGGGTGCTCATTATTCTTGGTAGACCTTTCTTAGCTAGTGCAGGTGCTATGATAGACGTACAACAAGGAAAGCTCTCCTTACGTGTCGGAGATGAGAAGATAGAGTTCAATTTGTCCAGCTCTATGAATGGACCGTCTTTCAAGGAATCTTATTTTAGAGTTGACTTGTAGGAAGAATCGGCGAATGACAGGCTTGATCAAGTAAGTATCTTTGACCCTCTTATGAAATGTTTGAAGAAGGTTTGTAGGAACATAAGACTCACGGAAGAAGAAGACGAGCTCTACACAAAATTCATGAGTGCTATTGAGGCACTACAGGATGACCTCCACGAGGAGACTCCGTACGAAACACATACTGATTTCACAGTGGAGAAAGCGTCTAGACTTGAGCTCGAACCTCTTCCTACTTCGTTTCGATATTACATTGAAGGCAATAAAAGTATCATGTCATTATAAATGCTAACTTGAGCACATAAGAGATGAGAAAGCCACCCACTCTCTTAAAGAAGCATAGGACAGTAAGCTCTTCAATATATACACACGGAATTTCTACGGAAGACAACCACAAACCTTCCACCAAAACTCAAAGGAGGCTGAACCTGAACTTGAAAGAGGTAATGGAAAAAGTGACCAGAAAAATTTTTTATACAGATATTATTTATCCATTCTCGCGCAGCGAATGAGTGAATCCCAGACATGGCACACAAAAGAAAGGAGCAATGACAGTGATCCGCAATGCAAACGATGACCGCGCTAAGGGATGGCACGACAAGAAGATCCTACCTCATGACTTTTAGCTAGGTGACTTAGTTCTACTTTTCAATTCTCGTCTTAAGCTTTTCACAGGCAAACTACGGTCCCGTTGGTCTGACCTTTTTCAGGTACGAGAGGTATTCCCCTAAAGTGTAATGGAACTTTGGAACAAGATGGGCGGAACACTCAAAGCTAATGGACAGCGACTAAAACTCTACCAAGCCGCTCAACCAATAGAAAGTGGAAAATCCATTCCCCTTTTTGATGCACCTGTCGTGAACGCATGAGGTATGGAGACGTCAAGCTTAAAGACGTTAAATAAGTGCTTTCTCGGAGGCAACCCATAATTTTGTTTTCTATTTTTCGTAGTTTTTAAATTTAAGACTTGGTTTATTTAGAACAAAAAAAAAACAAAACAAAACACTACAACCGTGACTTCATTTCTTTTACCTTCCATCGGAGCTTCACGTCGAGGACGCCCTTCAATTCAAGTGTAGGGGAACAGCTCACGTTTATCTGGTGACTTTGTTTCATTTTATTTTATTTTTCTCTTTCTTTCGTAATTCTTAGTTTATTTTTTAGTTTGTTTTTGTTTTCATTAGTCAGAGTCGTCCCAAGCACTTTTCCGGTGCCACGTTTTGAGATGAATCCTGAACCTAAGATACTTAAGAAGCTGGCCTTTTCCGTGATATTTTGTATGTTTGGGCTAGGTTTTTCTTAAACGTTAGAGCTTATTAGTCGGTTGAAAAACAAATAGGTTGTAATTCTTTGAGAATCCTAGTGTTGCTTGTAGATGTTTAGACGAGGCTGCTAGGTTAGTTTTTTGTTTATTCTCTCCATCCAGATGATTATACTTCGTATACTTCTTTTTCACGAGGATTATTCGATCATATGAAAATGAGCCTTTTTTGCAGAATAAGAGCGCATACTAACACTCCACTCTCGATAGAAACAAGGCCTTAAAACATAATCTAAAATCGATATGAGTGCATCGACCTTGACACTTTTTTGATGGTTTGGGTCTAAGTGGTGGATTGGCAATCATCTTTCTACGTGCTAAGGGCAAGGCAAAATAAAAACGCCACCTACTCAGCTGCATGCTTGAACGAGATGCATGAGTATACCGTCATCTGTAGTCTGGGTCTAAGTAGAGGTTGGATCCCTTTAAATCCGACGTCCTAGGAATCTAGTGTGTCTGTGCAATATAAAAAAGAGTGAAAGAAGAAGAAACAAAAAATAAAAAAAATAAAGAAAGAAGCTCGTAAATGAAACAAGTATCCTCGTTTTTTCTATGTTTAGCATTTGTCTGAAGTCTTGTTTGAAGGAGAGAGTTCCGGTTGTTTGCTTAGTTTGCCTTCTATTCGCTATCTTGTAGGTAGTCACGCTGAACCTAGGATGAAGACTGAATATTACTAGGCCGAATTTGCTCTCGACTTGCTAGTTGATCGATTAGGTTCGCTTTAGCAGTGCTTCTAGGAGAAAGATGAATTCTCTGTTTTTTATACCCATGCATTCCACGTTTACGTTTGCTTAGGGACTAGCAAACATTGAAGTCTGGATAATTTTGATCATCTCATTTTATACATATTTCTCCCATGATTTTAGAGATGTTTATGATGATAGATGCGATGTTTACGTGTGATTTTGTAATCGTTTTACTCGTTTCTATGTTTTCGTGTCCTTAGAGGTTTTAATGCATATTTGGTTCATTTCGAAGATAAAGAACATACACGGGATAAAGTACTAGCATAGAGGATCATAACCAAGCAAACATAATGAGAAACGTCGCTGATAATCAGCTCCAACAATTTCAGCATGGCTCGGGCTGATGCTTAGCCCGAGCAGATCACTTTCTCCAAGCAAGCCCATGCGGGGCACTCACCCTTAGCTCGCACGGGGTACAACATCTAGCAGATCCAGCACGGCTCGAGCTGATGTCTAGCCCGAGCGGATTCATCCTCACAAATCTAGCCCGCGCATGGCACTCACCCAGCCCGCACGGGTCTCGTCCACCACGTGCAAAGAAGAGAAAAGGAACGTCGTGGCTAAAGAGGAAAAGATAGTGTTACCTGCCGACACAAAAAGGAAACATGGTTAGAGAAGAGGAATGAGAACCATATGGTTGGAAAATAGAAAGAAAACGTTGCCCACTTACTGAAGAATAGAAACTAATACAAAGAAGAATGGAAAACACACAAAAAAGTAAAGCTGCAGTTGCTGCAACAAAGAGGAAAGACGAGTGAACAACCAAAGGGAAAAACAATGCAAAAGAGAAAATAAGAAGAAAAGGAAAGAGAGGAAGAAGGAAAGGGTACGAAGGGGAGCTGGAGTTGGAGAGAATTCAGAGAGAAAGTTAGAGAGAAAAAGAGAGCACACAAGAGGGAGTTGCAGAGGGTAGAGAGTGAGGAGCTGGTTCGTGAGCACTCTTTGCGGAGGAGACATTCAAAGAGCAATGAAGATCGAATCAGGACTTCGGTTTCATTTGGTTTGTATGTTCTTTAAACTATCTACTTCGTTTAAGTTGTTTGATTTTGAACTCGTGACCGAGTAGTCGTTTTGTTCTAGGAGAGGGGATTAGCCCATGGCTATCCTGGAACCTCTTTGATTTATCTTTGAATGAAATTTCTCGTTTCCGTTTATCTATGCTTTGTCTGAGTGTTTAATTGACTTGTATTTACGAAGGCCAAGTAGATGCATGTTTTAGGGACTTAGGAGAAGGACCGAAAGAAGAATTCTAATCAGGGATGATCAGGCTTAGAACCGAGACTAGGTCACGAAAGTAGAGTAGTAGCGGTTGATGGCTAATCGGATGAATCACAGAACTTATGGATTTATTTTAAGGTGTTAGCCACGAAAGTAGGGGATAACTTGACTAGATCGCGTATCTTTGCCTTGAAAGAGGGTAGCAACTACCCTGCACGCATGCAACTACGTGCCCACACTTCAACCCACACGGGCTATACACGAATTACATGATTTGGACGGGTTGGATCACGCCCGGCCACGAGCGGATCTCTCGGAACTACGAAGCATGAGTGGGCTACTCAAAGACCCGACACGGGGTCATCAATTATCAAGCACCCCGCCCGTGTAGATAGCGCCCCGCCTTGGGCAAAACTCTCGGGTATTCTTTTTTTCTATGTATAGGACCCGCACGGGCATAGTGTCAAGCACGATCGAGCTACATTGCTTCAGATGCATGCATCACCTCCTACACCCTCGATCGCCCGTTTACGCACTTATCCCCACTAGAGAACCGAGAAACCACCCAAGCAGTACCGAGCCCGACAGATATACCATGGAGTCGTAGACTTGGATAAGGGAAATGGTGAACAATTCATGGTAAACAAGTAGAGGTTAAAGCCATACTATGCTGATCGCGTAGAGGACGGAAGATGCATACTTCCTCTTTTTGATCCAACACACGCCTAAAGATCGTAAACAAGAGCTTCTCGAGAGACAACCCAGAATTCGTATCCTTTTCTCTTTTCCTTCATATCTCTTTTCTATCTCTATTTGATTTCTAGGACTTAACTCTTTTCCTTTTTCGCATGTATGTACTCTACTAGCTACCACAAGGTATCGTATTCTTTCTATTTTGGGTTGTGTGACTATTATCACATGTTCTCCACTTTAATATTACCCACCATAGAGTAGATGTGTATAACATCCAGCTATAACACCAACTCAGGAAAGCAAAATACACTAGGTGTACACGTTGTCATTTTCCTTATCCTCTCCCAAGTTTTGGCATGTGAGTTTCTCTCACATATTTTAAACACTGCGACTGTGTTCCGTTCAAGTCTGGGGGGAGGGGGGGGAGGAGGGGTAGTCTTTGAGTGATATGCTTGCGATTATGATTAGAAGTTGATTTCTTCTTTTTATGTTAGCATTTTACGTCATTTGTTTCTTAAGATTTCTACCAGTTATCTAGTATGAGACTTTGAGCTTTACTCATTTTTGTTCGATTTTGTCGAATCGGGAACAAAAGCCTAGGTTTTCCGAAAAGGACTTTTAGATACTGGCTAGTCTAGTAGTTGTACATGAATCTATGACTTATAGTTGTATTCCGCCCCCAAGGTTTCAGTCCTAAGTGTTTATATCTCCACGTATACCATTGAGTTTGTGTTAGGTTGGACACCTTTTAGATTTAATTTTCTATTCTTGTGATTCTACGCGCTTACACTCCGTTTTCAATAGAATAAGCTTCTAGCTATTTCCGCCTTACATTGACATGAGTGCATTGATCTCAATGATTCGGGTCTAAATGGTGGGTTGAGGTGTTTTTCTATGTTCTAAGGATTATATTTGATGCGTGATCTTATGGTTCGGGTTTAAACGTTCTTCAACAACGCAACGTTTCACTCCTATAAGGTTACAAGACCTTATGAGTGTACCAACTGGCAACCTCGGTCTAATTAGAAAGCTGTCGTCTCCGACTACGACGTCCTAGAAACCGAGCGTGGAATGTTCTATGCCAACAAATTTGTCTTTAGGAAAGGTGTCTCACGTACGCATGGGGAAATTGATATGGAGATTGTTTGGAATCTCCATGACCAATCTTAGGGAAGACGCTACCGATCGTGCATGAAATTCAGCCTACTCGCGTGCCACACCTTACCGAGCACATATTGCACGCGAAACGCTACGGACAAGACGACGTCGAGGACGTCCATTCGATGAGTAGCGTGGTTTGGTCAAGCTCACGACCTTAAACAAGCGCTTCTCGGGAGGCAACCCGAGCCCATATCCTTTTTATTCGTTTTCGTTTTATTTTTATATTTTTGAACTCCTTTTCATTTTTTTTGTTTGTACAATTTTCTAGGATTTAGGAATTTAGTGGTCTATCGATTTTTGCTGCATTGGTTTTCCTCGTATAATTTTTCTGTTTTGCAGCATTACCCAATCGGGCAGACACCTCCACCCAAGCGGGCAACGTCAGATTCAAGGGACCCGGTCGGGCAGCATCAGAAGACCCGAGCGGGTAGGTCAACACGAGAAACGCCCGATCGGGCGACACAGGGTATCCAATCGGGCACCGTAAAATCTGCAAGGTAAGTTATATTTCGAGTAACCCGAGCGGCCACCCTCACTTCACAAATCCAACCCGAGCGTGCTCCCAGAAATTTTAGCCCTTCACGCCGCAATCTCTTCCACCGAAGTCGCTCGTGCGCCGCCGCCGTTCACCACCGTCACCGGTTACTCGAAATACCTTTCTTCCTCCCCTCTCTCGAAAAACCTGAAACATTTCACAAATTTCTCTCGAATCCCAGGTATATTCATGAACTATTTTGTGATTTGGACTGCTATGGGTTAGATCTAGGTCTGAT
Organism: Gynandropsis gynandra; assembly: GCA_036759665.1. Classification (NCBI taxonomy): domain Eukaryota; kingdom Viridiplantae; phylum Streptophyta; class Magnoliopsida; order Brassicales; family Cleomaceae; genus Gynandropsis; species Gynandropsis gynandra. The sequence goes on along the minus strand of CM071864.1, from coordinate 44,749,028 downwards.
TATGAAAGATTTAGGGCAATTTTGTTGATTGAATCATGAAACGCGAACTACAGGTCGATTTCGTAATTCTACCCGACCGGGCTTGGTTTAGTACCCGTTCGGGCATCATGGATATGTACCCGATCGGGCAGTTGGTTCGCCCAAGTCGGGCAGTGCCTACGGGGGTGATTTAACGAATTTGTACCCGACCGAGCAACACCTCCTACCCGATTGGGCATCATGCAAACCTGTGCATATCGCTGATATTTCTTCTTCGATTGTTTTGCAGATGGTCCCAAAGATCTTCCAGAGCTCAAAGAAGCCCCGATCCGACGCATATGACCCAGAGCACGGATGGCCAGCGAGGTCGGATGCAATAACGAAATTGACGCCCTATATGTCGATCACCACATCCCACCAGCAATACAACTACCGGACGACAACGTTCTTGTCCAGTCAGAAGTCGAGGTTCACTGAACTTCAGCCGCGGATTTTCCCGTCCCGCTTCTTATCCTCTGAAGCGATGAGTGCTCTCCACATCGCGGAACACATAAATGCCATCTTCAACACTTTGGGATGGACGGGACTGAGGGACACGCAGGAAAACACCTACCGCAACCTCACGGCGGAGTTCTTCATGTCGTACGCAGCATTCTTTCCCGAGTCCGGAGATCGGGAGAGAGCCTTCATGGAGTTCCGTCTGCTGGGACAGAACTACCGGCTCAGCGTGAGACAGTTCGCAATCATCCTTGACGCTCCACACTGCAACTTCACGAAGATGCCTGAGCACAACCGAAGCCGTCAAGCACAATTTTGGGCTCAGATTGCGTACGGAGATTACTCGACGAGATCGAAGGCCAGCCATATACGCCACCCCGCCCTAAGATACTTTCATTACTTCCTAATCTCTTCAATACTAGGAAAGGGAGCACAAGGTGGAGTCAACCACACGGAGTTGGCGTACCTTAGGCGGGTGGTGCAGTCAGGCTTTGCGCCAGATGAGTGGGACACCCTAGACGTCGATTTAGCATCGCTAGTTATGCGGCACTTCCACGACATCGCCACCGAGAAGTGTAGCATGGATACGAAGATCATGTGCGGTGGCGTTGTCACGATGATAGCACGCAGAGTCGGGATCAACCTTGGCATCCTGAGTGAGGACAAGATCGACGAGGAGCCCGAGCTGAACCTCCAGAACCTACGCAACCGAAGGGCAATTATGTTAGAGAGGTACAATGTCATCTAGAGCTACAAGGACGAGCACGGTCGCAACTTGGAAGTCGACCTACGCGAGATTCAGATGCCGGGTCTAGACGAGGAGGGGTCCCGATTCAGGATTGATCTAGCCATCGGACACATCGGCCCGAGGCTAGCTGAGGTAGATCCACCTCCAGCCGCTGCACCAGGACCATCCATGTCGAGGCAGCACAGCCGACGCGCTACACACTCTCGCGCCCGACCAGAGTATCCTTACCACCGCTCTGACTTTCCTTCCATGGAAGGATTCTCCGACGCTCTCAGGTATGTCGCGGAGGAGACCAGGTACCAGTATTTTATGGCAGAGCAGAGGTACGATCTGGAGGAGGCGAGGCATGACATCGAGGCTGCGAGGTATGCAGAGCAACAGCAGTTCCAGGAGCAGTCAATCCAGCATACGTATTACCTCACGGAGTCCGTCCATAGATTCCAACAGCTCAGTATGCAGCATTATCAGGAGCCATACGTGCCGATCCCGCAGGATTATCATACTGGCACTATCTCGTACCGCCCTCACATCCCCTACGAGCTGCAGTCCTTCTACTTCCCACCTGGGGAAGGGGCACCAGCGGAGCCAGCAGACCTTCCGGCCACCCGCGGTGGAGAGGATGAGGATCAGACCACTCTTCCCTTTTTCCTTTTTCTTTCTTTTTCTTTTTCATGGCCACCCGTAGTGGAGAGGATGAGGATTAGACCACTCTTCCTTTTTCATTTTTCTTCTTTTTCTTTTTCATATTTTATGGACCTATTTTTCTTATTTTTCTTGCTTTTTAGTTTTAGCAATTATGTACGCTCTTGGAACTTATTGATTTAGTTATCTTGCTCTATATCTTGTATTGCATGATTTTTTATCTCAGGTTTTTCACGCTAACACATGCATTAGAGCAAAAGAGTCACACAATCCGGATGTATCACAATTCGAGAAAACCACACACATCAGGGGTATTCCTCTTAGGTCTCGAACACTGGGACTGTGTTCCGTTCAGGTCTAGGGGGGTACTCTTCATTTTAGAGTGATATGGATTTTTCATTAGAGCGACATATTTGTGCTTAGGATTAGGTTTAGGATTAGGATTAGGAATAAGATGGATGCCTAGTGAAATTTTTTCGAGCTCTAGTCAATTTTTGCGACCTTGTCGAATCGTGGATAATGGTATAGGTTTGCTTAGAAGCCTTTTGAATACTGATTACTCGAGTAGTTGTGTTTTAAGCCGTGAGCTATAGTTGAATTCACTCCTTAGGTCTCGGTACCAAGTAGTCATATCTCCGTGTATACCGTATAGCCTTTACTTAGTTGATATATCTATAGCGTTCATGAGTTATTAGATTCCACACGCTTATACTCCGTTGTCATCTAGGATAAGTTTATGACTATTCCGAGTTAGGATTGACATGAGTACATCGATGATCGATAGTTCGGGTCTAAGTGGTGGGTAGAGACGATGTTCTACGTCCTAAGGGTTAGTGTGATGCGTAATAAAAATAATAATAATAATAATAAAAAGCGAAAAAAATAAGATCTTCAATAACGCACCTCTTCACTCCGCTTAGGTCACGCGACCTTATGAGTGTGTCATAGGCAGCCTGGGTCTAAGTAGAAAGCCATCCCTCTTCGACTTCGACGTCCTAGGAACAAAGCGTGGATCTAAGTATCGAAAAGAGAAAAAAGAAAAGAATAAGAACGAGAAAAGCAATTTTAATGATATCAAAAGCTTAGGGGAATTGGTATGGAGATTGCTTGGACGTTATCTAGGGTTGTGTAGTAAACTTAGATTTTTGGTAGGATTTCATGGCTCAGCACTTTCGGTAGATATAACGCTATACTCGGTACGCTTAGGCCTTTGTTCATGTGACGCGTTGATTTGCAGGATGACTAACCTTCGAATATTTTTATGCTAGTATCTATCGTTATTAGATTCTTCTTGTACTTGACTTTACTTTTGTTTGAGGACAAACAAAGGTTCATGTCTGGGGGAGTTTAATAACACGTAAGGTGTATCGATTTTAGGCTAGGTTTTTGTATCATTTTCGCATACATTTCTTGGTTAGAGTTACATTCCCGATACGATTATTCTTTACATACGCCTGTTTTGTTGGTTTTCAGGTTTTGATGCTGTTTTAAGGCGACAATCTTAGGGAACACTACGGGTGTCGGGATACCGGAAATCGTATGGATGTAACAACTAAAGATCATAAACCTATCGAATTATCTTGATAATGGGAAATGCATGCTCTACGGTGAGGAATGATTCTGTCGAGCCTAGACCTCCTAACCATGAGTACGTGCAACCCTACCTTCCAGCATTGATTAACCCGTACTATGGCAGCTTTATGAACGTAATCCTAATTCCTAAGTCGATTAACCGACCGGTCAGATTCTCATTAATCGAACTTAACCTACAACTCAACATTTCCGGATTCACACTTTAACCTTCCAGCAAAATATGAATTCTTATGTTACTGAGTGGGCAACACTAGTATAAGACGTTTATGGTGTTGATTGTAGAACCGAATATCAAGATAAATGCAATAGATCTAAGCATTAACGCATAAGTTTGTACATCCGTTACAATCCGATATCCCTAACCCATAGTTGGGAACCTACTCACTCATGGAGATTATAGACAAAGGAAATAACACAACCCAAGACATGATAAACCCTAGGAAACTCGATGCCTCGATCTTCCCTATTGTGTTACCGATTGTGGATTGATGTTTCTCTCCTTCTCCAGCATCTCCCGAGCTTTCCTGATGTTTTCCAAGCCTTTCCTTGCCCTAAGCATCGCCCCCCTGCATCTAGATCTGTTCTGGTCTATTAATTAGCTCGTTTGAATCTAAGATCTAGTTTGTTGCGAGAAAGGCGGCCCGCTCGGGTACACCTTCTACCTAGTCGTGTAGAGCCTCGCCCGGTCATGTACTCCGTCTTGCCCGATCGGGCATCAGCACCCGATCGTGTGATTGAACATCCCGAGTCGTGTAAACTCTTTGGGATTTTTAGGACGAATTAATGCCCGAGCGGGTACCTAGATTGCGCCCGATCAGGTACGGCTACCCGATCATGTTGCCTTCGTGCCCGGGTCGTGCAAGGTGTCGTAAATAAACCCCGTAGGTTTTGCCCAAGCGGGTAGACCTCAGTGCCTAATCGGGCACTCTTGATTCCTTGATTTTGCTCTTTTCCGCTCGTTGCTCGGGTTTTCCGTTGAGTTCAGAGGCTTGATTTTAGCTCCGAGTGAATTATGTCTTCAAATGTGTGGTTTTACTTAGGAATTCGTCTTTTTATGCTCGTTTAGGCTTTGTCGCCTTAAAACATGAAAACCAACAATACGGGCGTATGTCAAGAATAATCGTATCGAGAATGTAACTCTAACCAAGAAATGTATGCGAAATAATACTAAAACCTAGCCTAAAATCAATACACTTTACGTGTTATCAACACCGATTCGTATTCCTACGGTAAGTGAATATCAGGCATTTTATTTGCTTGATAGTTCGCGCATCAGGGAAATTGGCATAAAAAACGTTCAACAACTACACATTTATGTTGTGGTATCAATTCAAGATTTCTTAAAGACGTAAAGGGGAGCAACCATCACTACTTGGGATGAGATGCGTACTATCATGAGGTGTCAATTTGTATCTTCTCATTATCATCGAGAGATCAATGAAAAGTTAAGCGATTGGTACAAGGTAGTAGGAGCATGGAAGGCTAGTAAAGGGTGATGAACTTTCAGATGATTGAAGCGAATACCGAGGAATATCGGGAGAAAACAATGGGTTAGTTTCTAGACGGTCTCAATTTTATCATACAGGATCTTGTAGAGACTCATCACTATGAAGACATGGACGACCTTGTGCATCTGGACTTTAAGATCGAGATATAGTTGAAGAGGAAAAACAAAACAATTCAGTACAAAAATTCACCCAACTTCCGGCCTGAAGTTAATTGGTTTGATAAAAAAGTGTGGGATCAAACACGACCAAAACCATCAGGTATGTATGTATTATAGTTTATGGGGTTCAAAATAATCAATGCGATTATGATGGTAAATGGAGATATTACCGCCATGGCAACACAATTACATTGATATTTATGTAGGTTAGAAAGTTTAATGACATTTGTTACAAATCAAGCTAGATAACCAATGAGCGATAAGTAATATTGTCTCTTTTGTAGGTAGAAATGAAAAAAAATACTTAGTGCATATGTTGTGTTAAAACACATATAAAAGAAAGGGTTTGGGAAAAATACTATGCTATATAAAAATCATATGATGTCTATAATAATTACAAAGCTACTAAAAATGAAATTATTTTTTATGATGAGACCTATCATGATGGATATATGGAAATGATTGGAAAAAGTTTACCTGAGTTTGATATTATGAATTATAGAAACATTAATGAAGAACTGCAAACATGAAACTAATAAGTTTTATTAGCTACTTAATGCAACAAAGTAACCTTTGTATGAAGGTTGTGAGGATCATTCAAAGTTGTCAGTTTTAGCTAGATTGATGGGAGTGAAGAAAAGTTATAATGCCACAAAATTTTGCCTAATACCATACCTAAATCCTTTTATGAAATGTCAAAGCTCATTGGATCTCTCAGAATATGATATGAAAAGATTGACACATGTGTAAACAACTGTATGACCTTTTGAAAACACAATATGAATCTATTGAGTTTTCGTTTTTGTTTTTTTTTTTCTGAAAGGTAAAACCAAAATGAAAAATCAAAGGAAAACAATTTTGTACAAAAAATATTCTATATTCCAATTGTCGAGAGATTAAAATGATTGTACGAATCACAACAACACGGCATCATACATGAGATGACATACAGAACACAATTCCGTAGAGAGAAAAATGCAACATTTATATGGGAATACATAGAAGCATTTTCTTGAGGTTAACTATCTATGAACATACATTGTTGAAGCATCTGATATTTCAAAGAAACATAAATGTGGACAATAAGAGATTTTATTGTGTGGTTGGAACACACATGAACTTCTTTCATGGAAATAATGTATAGATGACACATATTCATTCATAATAAAATATGATAGGATATCCTATTGGTTTGAATGTCATCGTCATATTTTACGGATAACCATCCATTGAGATGGAATAAAAGAAATGTTAAAAAAATAAGATGGTGGGTAAACATGAACCATGCATATTCATGAGAGATGAGATATTATTTGATCGATTATATTCTATTGATTGATACAAAGGACGATTAATAGCAATCGAAATGAGTATGATAGATGCAAAGAAAAAGATTTGGAGATCACCACAATTCATATAAACATAGTATTTTTTTTTATCTTCCCTATTGGCGGTACGATATCCTTCATCATAAACTTGATGTTATGCATATAGAAAATAATTCTTTAAAAACATTATGAGTACAATAAGAATGTCTACAGAAAGTCGAAAGACGATGAAAAATTAAGGTTGGATATTAGAGATTTACGTGCACGAAGAGCTTAATGAGTAGAGATGTTAAAGCACCATATATGTTTTTAGACTTAGTGTTGCAACATAAATGGAGAACTAAAGATTTGGAACTGAGCTTGAACTGAGTATGATAGATGCAAAAAAAAAAAAGATTTGGAGATTACCACAATTCATATAAACATAGTATTTTTTATCTTCCCTATTGTCGGTACTATCTCCTTCGTCATAAACTTGATGTTATGCATATAGAAAATAATTCTTTGAAAACATTATATGTACAATAAGAATATCTATAGAAAGTTAAAAGACGATGAAAAACTAAGTTTGGATAACAGAGATTTACGTGCACGAAGAGCTTTAAATGAGTAGAGATGTTAAAACACCACATATGTTTTTTGACTTATTGTTGCAACATAAATGGAGAACTAAAATGGTTGGAAGAAGATGTTAAATTTTAGACGGTTATGTGTCAAAGATAGCTCATGTTGTGGATCACAATCATGTTTTTATGAAATGACTCTTCCAATAGGTATTGTACTTCTGCCTAACACTCTCACGAGCCATAATGTAATATTGCTCGATCATGAACAATAAAAGTAAATAATGCGTAACTTTTTAATATAATATTCTTCATATCTTATGTGCCTTTGAATAGGTTTATCTTATTTTCTCAATGTTATGGAGTATTTCGCAATACATATTCTATATGGAGGTGAATTGGGTGGTCTTGTATAGTTTTGATGGACATATCCATTCAAACAATAGTTTTCATTTTAAAAATAATGGAAAATAAAAGTAGACCTAAGGGATCAATTGTGAAGCGATTCATCAACGAACATATCACACACTTCATTGAATTCTATTTTGACTCTCACATTGCGACAAAACCTAAAAATATGAAGAAAAATGAAAATTTTATTTTCAAATACGGTGAAATATTTACCAAAATTATTGACTTGTTTAACAAAACTTGACAGTCGAGTAGGAAGGTTACACGACGATTGCTGATCAATTAAGAACTTAATCATGCACATACTTGCATTCTATCAAATTGTGAAGAGTTTCGTCGATATATATGGTAAAGTACAAAACTAATATTTAAATAAGTATAATAAATTTAAAGATATTTAACATGTGTGTATACATATATGTATAACATTTGTGTAAAAGGAGATAATTATTGCAATTTAACTAAAATTAATCACCTCTCATTGTTACGTATCATACAATTTGTACATCCATATGAGTTAGGTCGTTTTTGTTATAATTGGTTGTTTAAATCAATCTAGGTCGCTTATGTTCGAATTGAATGGTTTTGTTTTTTGTTTCGGTTTAGCTCAAATAAATTTGAGTTAGTAAGGGGTTAAATTGAGGTTTCTTAAAAAAAATTTAGAGTTGGAAATTGATTTGAGTTAGATTTTCATTAGTTTCTAATTTGTAATCACTTTTTGTGTCTTGGAAGATGTTTCGGTGTTCATATAGAAAAGGTTCATCGAGTTACTTCTCTTTGTGGACTCCCAATTCCTGAGGGACTCCAAAGACGCTGATGGTCAACTCAAAATCACGTGCGTCATCATTGGTCCCTTATCTTCCATATTTTTCCCTAACGTCATTGGTGCAACAGTTTAAGACATCTTTGTCGCAATGAAATATTGGTTGCTAACTTTGAAAATTATTTGCACTGGCTCGAACACACCTTGACTCATTGGTTGCATCCAGAAAAGATTCCAACTACAGATGGTAGACCAGTATATTGGTAAGTATAATCAAATTTTTGTCATATTTAATATCATTTATGCAATATTTATAACTATTTAATTTTTTGTAGGTACAATATTAATGCGATGGTCTAGTGAACATCGCATGGTGAAAATATTTAGTGACGAAGCCACTAGAGTCATAAATCATGATCTAAAAAGAAAACTGACAAGTCGATCCACACTCAGACAAGTGTTATTCTGATTTCTTTATTTCGTTGATTTAGTTGGTACTAGTCGAACACTGGTCGGTTTCCAAAATTTAAGTGGGGCAAAAGAGCCAAGAGCAGTCAAACGATCCCATCGCACCGAATCTTGTGCCTATGACGCTTACATGTAGTGTGAACCCTTTTGCAAAAGTCTATTATGACTAGATAAGTTATTTAACAATATATTTTTTTAAATTTATTTATTTTTTTCAATATGATGATGTATGTTTACATGTTTTTTTCAGCAATAAAAATACTAGTGATCAACAACATTTATAGAGCTATTGCGGATGGCCAACTAGAAATAGGATGAAGTGGGTTCACAATAAGGCCCAAGAGGTGATAAAGATGTCGAGAAGAAGATACGTATAAAAAATTAATTTACGTGCATAATTTTAATTTTTTAAACTTCTAATTATATGTTTTCAAACAATGGGTATAACAAACACAACAAAAGGGATTGTTGAGTCAATGCGATGGCTCGACAATAGAAATTACGCAAGGAATACCTGTTGAGCTTTATATGAATGTAAGTATCACTATTTCATTTAATTATTCTTCTTTTCTTATTACTCTAGTAAAAAAAATATTTTTTTGGATTTCCAATATAACTGATATGGATGTATATTTGCTTTAGGCTCATTGGAATCTTAGATCATTAAGACTTTGGATGAAGGGATGCCCATATGTAAGCACGAGGTCGTGAGCCTCGTGAAATAAGTTTATGATTTGATAACATTGGTGGAGGCACAATGGAACGAGCTTGCAGATCGCAAGGCGAAGATAGCCGATCCAGAATCGGTTTTAGAGCTCTTCCGTGAATCGATATCGCATCTCAACTCTTCCACTCCGACTTCCATTCCTACTTCTGCCCTAACTCCAACTTCTGATCCCGCGATTGCCACATGAACACTGTTGTCTTCGTCTTTGAATTAACATTGTGAGATTAGAAGATCTAATCAACACAATTTGATTTTGTAATTTTTCATTTATTATTTTTTTTATAAATTTATTTCTTTTATGTTTTAAAATATTATCAAAATTGAACATACCAACACAATTTGGTCCATTCGCATTGGATTGTTTAACGTCTATAAGACAATTTCACGAAACCGAATTCCATATTCGCTTTAGTTAAGATAATGCATATTGGCGTTGCTAAGGTGTTACCATTTCTAACACAAACTTTTGTTAGCTTACTCGACATTTTTTCAGATGAAATTTTCAACTTCGTTTACATTACAATGTGTTACACAATGACATTACGATTGTGTTAGAAAAGATAACAAAAATTGGCGTCACAATTGCATCATCAAATGTAATGTTGGACTGAATCTTTCCATTTACTAACGATACAGTAGCCAACATAAATGTGGTGTTAGTTTTGTGTGAAAACAATCATTTTCAACTCAAAACCAACCATTTCTAATGAGAATTTGTGTGAGTTTTCTTGTAATTGTTTGTAGTGAAAGGGGTTTATGATTTATATCAACCATATTTCACTCAAACATCTCGAAGCACAACAAAAGCTTAACTGTAGAATGGGTGGAATTGATAGAGACCTTTTCCTATTCTATCAAGTACAAGCAAAGTATGAAGAATATTGTGACATACATATTATTTAGACATTATGCTGTTAAATCTGCTGTAGATTCTAAGGTTGCTCAATTTTGAGTATAAAAAGAAGTTCTCTGAGTCAGATCATCATTTTGGCAATATATTCAAGTCTCCTTTACCTATTCCTAATGCACTGTGGATTAACATCTGTACGGATTTTGTATTACGACTTCCTAGGTCTAAATCTAGACATGAGTCGGTTTTCGTTGTAGTTGATAGATTTTCCAAGATTTTTCATTTTAGTGTGTATCACAAAATCAATGATCCATTATATATAATTGAATTTTTATTTAGGGATACTGTACATTTCCATGGAATTCCTAGAAATATGTGTCACACAGGGATGCTAAGTTTTTTTAGTTATCTTTTAATCAAGTTATGAGTTAAGTGAGGACCAAAACTTTTATCCTCCACTACATGTCAAACACAAACTGATAGACAAACGGAAGTGGTCGATAGGAACTTGTCAACCTTATTGTGTGTGTTACTTAAGAGTAATCTTAATACATGGAAAGGGTTTCTAACACATGTTGAGTTTGTACACAATAGGACGGTTCATAGTTCTTCATAATTTTCACCTTTTAACATTATGTATGGGTTTAATACATTTACATCATTAAATTTGGTTCTTTTATCTTCATCGCAGTTTACTAACCTTGATGGAAAGAATATAATTGAGTTTTTGGAATGAAACATAGGAAGGTATGACAAACATTGAGAAGAAACTAGAGCATTACACAAAGCATGCAAACAAGGGACGAAAGAAGGTGATCTTGCTACTTGGAGGTCTTGTGTGGGTTCACTTACGTAAGAACCGTTTTTTCTAGTAGCGTAAATCCAAGCTCATTCCTCAAGGTGATGGCAATTCAAATTTCTCGACTAATATGAACTTGTCATGACATTCTTCTATTATAAGGATGGAAACTGGTTGAAACCCTTAGCAACTCGATAGCATAATGTAGATCTTATCTCTCCTAAGATAAGATGTCCCAAACCCCAACTACAACCCGACTAGACAACTCCATACTCAATGGATGACCCAATAACACTTGTGATCTAGTGTTGATAAGTCGGTGAAAATTCAGAATCTCTTTAAGAGTTTCGATAGCTAAATCTGAAGAATCAGCAAGAAAAAGACAATGTATATTGATAAAATTTAGTTTAAATTTCGTAAAACGGTTTCACAAATTGTAAGTACCAAAAAGTAATTGAAAACTAAATAAAATAAATAAACTTAACAAAACTCGATAAAACTTTTTGGTCAAACGGTCAGATCGTTTGGTCGAGCGTCTAATACGTCTTAATCCTAAAATCCGAAAATCGAAAGTATGTTGGTCTAGAGAAAATGCTTAGAACTTGTATTTTCTTGTTGTGGGTAAGTGCTTTAGTTGAGAAACTTTATGCTCTTACCGAGCATTATCTAATCCTCATGTTTCTTGTTCTTGTTGACCTCCTCTCTTTTTAAAGACCTCTTGTAGTCTTTCTTAACTCTTTCTTGATGCCCTCGTATGAACACGCCTCGAAGCTCCTTTACCTTGCTCCTCATCGTTTTTCCTCATGCAACGTATGACACATAGAAGATCCCATCCATATTTTTATATCCTTCTTTAAAAGGATTTATCCTCAAATCTAGTCCTTCATCTGCATGGAAACGAGCCAAGTCAGTAACTTTGAAAATCAATCTACAATATACTTACCACATAACTCGTTTTTGTAGGTATTAGGTTTGATGCATTGGCGGAGTCTAAAAGGTCTATCTCCTTTCATGAGAAGCTACGATTTGTTTCTCTGTAAGATCCTTTTTATGCGCACATGCACCAATACCTCATCTCTTGGCCACAACAAATCTATTTTTTTTTTTAATTTTTATTCAGTGGTTCCTTCTTCTAGAAACTATTTTAAGAATCCTTCAATAAATTAGCAACAAAACTAGACACAAGACAAACAATTTTTCAGGAAAATCCCCCTCTTTGTGCATAAGCGCACATTCATCGGTTTAGGTATATAGGTCACACTCAAAGAAAGACGTTATTCTCATGGGTTTACTCTCACAGACTTTTGTTTAGGTTTCTCACAAGACCTCGATATTATTTTGGTGATGTACCTCATAGTCACTAACATTCTCACACCTCTCCTTCCTTGGTAGTTGCTCATCTATGTTGTGTAATTCTAAGACTTGCCACACTATATGTGATTCATGCTTTGTTGCCTCATGTTTCTTGCAATTTCCATCCAAGTTGTGAAACCCATTGTGATCCCCTTCTTCCACATCATTGTATGGTTGTATCACATGTTTTCCATATGATCGTACATACCAACATTAACCGCTTATTTGAAAAATCTTTGGTATAGTGACCTCAATACTGATATTCAAGTCATGTAATATCATGATTACGCATAAGGCTTTTGTTGGTACCTTATGCTCTTGGCCTAGATGTCTCTTTGTAAGAGTCCTTTTTTATTTGGTTTTCGCACACCAACCGTCATAGATGTTGATTCAGCACACTAGAGTAATGAGAGAGTACAATTCGACATCTCATATGTGTATGCATTTCTTTCGATATCACTATTTGTTTATCTTCGTACCACCGACATGAACGGGTGGACTCATTCCACCATGTAAGGGCGTCGTCAATAAAATTTGCCAATGCTAGCCTTACTTTTGTGATTTTGGAATGCTGATAGGATTTGAAAATCAGTATGCTTCCACATCACTTCGTCCAATGAATGTAGGAATCTCCATCTTGATACTTCTGATGTCGTGACCAATTTAATTCGTCGCACATTGGTTGTGCCTCATTGGATGGTCATGCTTCCTATCTTGAACTGTGACTTACTCATCCTCATCCATATATAGAGGGTATGAATAATGAGCTATGTATGGTCTCTTTTGCTTTCAATCCCCATGTGCTATTACTGGCACCCTGCGATGTTGTCGGTTGATAGTAGTGAATTCTTGCATCATGCATCAGTGCTCATTTATAAACCATTGCCATGGTAGTTGCAACTGACGAATCTGTAACCATGTTGTACTTCGTCGTGATGATCCCCAGAACTAGACACTAGAAATGTAAAAAACAAAAAAGATTAAAGAAAAACAAGATGAACGAAGCTCACAATCTCTTATAAAAAAAATTCGTTCAATTTTTCTCATTCACGCGCTTGTCTTTTCCTCTTCAATTTAGTTTAGAATTCAAGGATGACTTAAAGTGAATTACTAAAAAAATTCAAACTAAATATGGATGGTATAAATGTATAACATCAACACTAAATAATGTTCCTAATCTGTGATACTTCTACTTCTATTTTTTTTCTACATTTCCTTTTTTGTGATGTTTTTCCTTTTTTTTATTTCTTCTTTTTCCTGCCTTTTTTGGTTTTGCTTTTTATGTTTTTCCTTTCTCTTAATATTTTTTGTGTCGTTTCCATTTTTTTACTTTTTTTGTTAAACGAGTAAAACTAACTAAACTAAACTAATATTGAATCAAATCATAGAAACAAAACAAAATTTGATGGACTAATGTAAGAACAAGGCACTAACATTACTTGACATACTAATAGACCGACATTCTTTGTTAGATTGATTGAAATAGACTGAAATCCTCTAGCAACTCGATAGATGAATCTGACACTTGTCTTTCATAGGAAAATATGTCCCAAATTCCAATTACAATCCGACTAGAAAACTCCAGGCTCAGGGAATGACTCCATGGCATCGACTTGTTCTACGATAATACCTACAAGATTGTAAAATCTAGCGAGTAAAACGGTAGCTCCACTTTTAATATTACTATTTAACTCATCTTAATGCAGATAAAGAGTCTAGTTTGTGGTTAAATCGATTTGAAGAAGGAGGAGATGATGAGGATGAGACTCCATACGAGACATCATCGACTCGTAGATCGGTTTTTAGGGCTAGAGTTTAGAGGACGCATAACATATTTTCTCGAATGGTTACAAAAGTGATTGCAAAGTACCAAAAAGGCATCAAACATAACTTGTATATAAGTAGAAAAATTTGAGATGAGTAAGAAACAGGAGGAGCTGAAGACACTCGGATCGAGCATGTAGGCGCTCAACCCGAGTAAACTAACCGGACAAATATACCGGTGAAACTATTGATTTTTCAACCTGAGCTATAGTGTGCTTGATCCAAGCAAACTTAAGAGGGTACAAGAGCATTCTACAACACAAGTTACTAGAATTAAGCATTACACAAAATCGACATAGTGCTGGTTGAGTCAACTATGAAGAGTACCTTCTCGATCAGTAGTACTTTATTAGTCATATTTTAGGGTTAGAATCTTGCACAACGTGCGATGAGAGGTTACATTGCTCGATCAATCACTTTTCTTTTCTTGTTTTGCTTAGTTGGATTGTTTTATTTAGTTTTTCTTTATGATTTGTTTATTATAAATGTGTTACCTATTATATGACATTTGAGTGATGTTTTATCTATTGATAGTATTTTTTTTCTTGCTAAGGCTTGAGATATTCAACTACCGAACTCTTTTAGAGATTTTGAGTGTTCATTAACGTACAATACTAGAACATAAGTGTTGTGATGTTGTTCGCGGAGTCTAAGGTTTTTTAGCCACGCTTTAGTTAGGTTTCGAGCATTCATTCTTCTGCTTTCTATGGAGTTTTATTCCAATTTTTTATCAACCTAAAAATAGAATGTCGATCTAGGACCATATTAGGATCATGGTAAACACAAAATAATTTTGTTATATATTAATTAGAATATATTCTTGAACGTAGGATAACTAATTGGACGTTAGTTATCTGGATAAATCAACATACATGTATAATTTTTTGTCCAATATAAAATAGTAGTTCTTTATAATTACGTCACATATATAGATGATGATACTCATAGTTTGTAATATAATATGGTTTATAGTCAAACCATACAATAAGGTCACACAATTACGACTGACTCGATGTTCACTAATGATTGTTAGACAATCTATGTGGTAATCAATTGTGTAATATCCAAGCACCAAAGACATAATTGATATTTAAATTGGTCCATTGAGTATGTATATGTCTCTGGAATTTGTATATGTGATATGCATGTCGATGAATATAAGGAGATATATATACACTATATGTAATAATTATCACTTCTGGTAAATGAGAGAGATTGTTGAGCAATTATTATGACCTAATGTAATTATAAAATAGTTATGAGTGTATTTGTAAATAATTTAAGATTTATTTAGGTTAATTTAATTAACCTAGACATATGTATTACAAATTTATCAGCGTTGTAGCTATCAAAACATAATAATCAAAATTAGAAAAGAAATCAAAATACGGAGAGAAAACAAAAGATAAAAATGTTTTTTCTATTTCTAATCATGTCATGATGAAACTAACCAAATAAATGTAATTGACTCTTCGAGGTTCATATCCCTAATACTCTAAAGCAACCCATATTTGTTTGTTTAGAAAACAACTTTTAAAATAAAAAGTCATCAAGACTATTATAACTATAAAAAATTGTGAATATCTAATACTTTTATAAATGGTCATATTTAATTTATGATTTTTTTTATAAAGGGTCATAGTGAATTTTTGATTTTTCAAATTGATGAGTCATATTTATTTTCCTATAAATAGGCAATTAACCATTTATTTCAATATATAACTTACAAACTTCAAAATGTTTATAATTCTCTCATATTCGCTCTTCATTCTTTCATTGCTTAATTAGTTATATATATATATATATATCATATATGAGATATATTTATAATATGATACACCATATACATATATCATTTTATAGATATCATATACCATTTATTTCAATGGATTGAATACCGGACATCATACACTGAATACCGGGGACTAAATATTGGACATCTTGTACTGAAATTTAGATATCATGGACTAAATACAATACATCATGGACTAAATATCAAATATTATGGACTAAATAATGAAAAAATATATGTTTTATATTATATAATTAATGAGATCGACTACTAGGTAATACTTTAATACCTTTCTATTTATCTTTTGTTTATTTTTATAAAGGAGGCCATGCCACCTAATTATTTATTTATTTATATTATTTATTTATGAATAACTTGGATTTGTTTAAAATATAGAAAGAAACATATTGTGGAAAAATTACTACCTTTATCATCTGGATTATATTTCACAAAAATGAGAGTGGTTGAATCATATACCACCTTTAACCCAAAGTATAAAGATGTGTTTAATATTTAGCATGATCGACTGGTCATCCTGGTTCAATAATGATGCGGAGAATCGTTGAAAATTCCAATAGTCATCCACTAAAGATGATAATTCAATCTCATGAGATCATATGTAATGCTTGTTTTCAAGGAAAATTGATAATAAAACCATCATCAGTAAAAGTTAGGAATGAATCACCATCGTTTTAGAACGAATACATGGGAATATATGTGGACCAATTCATCCACAAAGTGGACCATTTCGATACTTTTTGGTATTGGTCGATGCTTCAAGCAGATGATCACGCGTTTGTCTATTATCAACCCGCAATGTTTCATTTGCGAGGGTTTTTGTTCAAATAACAAAATTACGAGCTCAATTTCCCTGTTACCCTATTAAGAAAATGAGACTTAATAATGCCGATGAATTCACTTTCCAAGCTTTCAATGATTATTGTATATCAATTTTCATTGAGATTGAAAATAATGTACCACATGTTCATACACAAAATGGTATGGTTGAGACATTAATTAAACGTCTCCAACTCATTGCTCGACCATTACAAATGAAAACAAAACTCCCAGTTTCTGCTCGGGGACATGCCATTTTACATGCTGCATGGTGGCCCACAACGAAGATTGGAAATTTATGTTGGATATAATTAATCATCCATCATTAGATATCTTAAACAACAAACGAGTGATATGTTCACATCTCGTTTTGCTTATTGTCATTTTAATGAGAATGACTTCCTAGCGTTAGGACGAGGAATAAATCAAGCCTCACAAGATTTAACATGTAAAACACAATCATTGTTATATCTTGATCTTCCAACAAAATAATGCAATATGGAAGTATAAAAGATCATACATTTGTAAAATATTTCAAACAACTTCAAGATGGGTTCAACGATACGACACGGGTAAAATACCAAAAGTTCATGCGGTGAAAAAATTTCAAATGAGTCTATAACACGGTTAAAACATGGAATACCACGGTTAAAATTTTTTTTAAGTGAATATCTATTAAAAATGGACTTTTTGAATAGCGATTAATGTTCGTGATCTGAATATAATTCGGACCTCAAAGGAGATTGAAAATTCTCGAAATTATCTGAGAGAATAATTTAAAATGAAAGACCGTGGACAAACAAAGTTTTGTCTTGGTTTACAGATAGAGTGTCAAAAGAATTGTATATTTGTACATCAATGGAATTATACAAAGATGGTATTAAAACGCTTTAACATGGATAAATCAAATCCATTAAGCACTCCAATGGTTTGTAGATCTTTAAATATTGAAAAGAATGCATTTCGTCCTTGTGAAGAAAATGAAGATATACTTAGACCAGAAATATCATATATGAGTGCAATATGGTCTCTCTTGAATCTAGCAAATTGCACTCGTCCTAATATATCATATGCTACTAATCTCTTATCACGAGATAGTACTTCCTCTACACATCGTCATTGGATATGGATTAAACATATCTTTCGGTATTTACAGGGGATGAATGATTTCGGATTATTTCATTCTATAGATTCCTAACATGAGTTTAGCGGTTTTGTATATGCAGGTTATTTATCAAATCCTCATAAAATCATATAACAAACTGGATATGTTTTCACAATTGGAGGTACGACGATATCATGGCGCTCTCAGAAGCAAACAATAGTTTCAACATCTTCAAATCATGTCAAAATCATTGTACTCCATGAAGTAACTAGATAATGTGTGTGGCCTAGAGTTATAACTAGACATATAACAAAAACATAAGGATTATCGGCTAACATAGATCAAATAATATTATATAAAGATAATGCAACATGTGTTTTCCAAACAAAAGAAAGATACATCAAAAGCGATAGGACGAAACATATCCTTCCCAAATTTTTCTTATATACCCAAGAGCTTGAGAAGAAGAAAGAAGTTGATGTTTGATATATCTGATCTAACGAAAATGTAGTTGATCTATATACAAAGGCGCTCCCCATTTCAACATTGAAAAAACACATGTATAACATCGGGATGTGTCACCTTCAAAGCTTATGAACAAACAAAGGATGGACAAATCAAGAAGGAGTTTTATGGCTGCACTTTTTTTCTCATCATGGTTTTTATCTCAATGAGTTTTTCTATGATAAGGTTTTTAACGAGACAGTCGATAGACATTAAATGAGGAATATTATAATTATAATTTATAATTACATAAAATTGTGAAAATGTATAATACTTTTATGAATGGTCATATTGAATTTATGATTCTTTTATGAAGGATCAGAGTGAATTTATAATTTTTCAAATTGAAGAGTAATATTTACTTTCCTGTAAATATGCAATATAACCATTTATTTCAATACATAACTTACAAATTTCAAAACTCTTTTCATTCTCATATTCTCTCTTCGTTCTTTCATATTCAAAGTTTTAGATAAATTGTATATCTTTTGTTTAATTAGATATATATATATATATATATGAGAAATATTTATAATATGATATACCATATAATATATCATATATTATACATATCATATATTATATATACAAATCATATATCATGTTATTAACATATCTATATACATGTATCTTATAAATATGTACATGCATATATCTATAAATCCATATATATACATATATATTTACTATCCTAATTTTATTATTATTATTTTTTCAACAAAGACTAATGGGATATAATATTTGAGTTTTTAAAATTTCGCTTCCGCTAACCAACTATATATCAATCCTCTATTAAGAGAATATTATCAAATATTTCCTAGATATCAATCTTCTTATGTTTGTTAATTTTCCTTATTTTCTATGTTTGTTAATTTTCCTTATTTTCTA
Organism: Gynandropsis gynandra; assembly: GCA_036759665.1. Classification (NCBI taxonomy): domain Eukaryota; kingdom Viridiplantae; phylum Streptophyta; class Magnoliopsida; order Brassicales; family Cleomaceae; genus Gynandropsis; species Gynandropsis gynandra. The sequence continues at coordinate 44,729,690 of CM071864.1, read as the reverse complement.
TGTTTGTTAATTTTCCTTATTTTCTATGTTTGTTAATTTTCCTTATTTATAGGATCTTAGCCTCCTATATATTTTGATATATGTTCTTGGTTTAGTAAAGTGAAAATATTCAAAAACTCTATTTGCCTAAATGGTATCAGAGCACTAAGTCGAAAGACATCAATCCTAAACACGTTTCTGAATTCCACCGCCGATTATGGCTTCCGACACAGACACCACCTTCGTCGGAGCTCCTTCATCTTCATCGAGTGATATTGTTACACAATACAATTCCTCGAACCCTATTTCTACTCTGATCCATGTCAATGTTTCCAACGTCACCAAACTCACGGTGACGAACTATCTCACGTGGAGTATCCAAATCCGTGCAATCCTCCAAGGTTACAATCTCGATGGTTTTCTCGACCCGTCCCTGGCATCCGTACCGACCCTTGTGTTCAACAATACCGTGGTTCCTAATCCGGCTTATGGACTATGGTTTCGTCAAGACCGGCTGATTTTTGCAGCCGCGGACACATCAAGCAAATCAAGGATCAAATGAGACGTTTCACGAAGAGTGCAAAGACGATTGATGATTGCATGAACTTCTTCAAAACCAAGGCGGATGAATTGTCTCTTCTTGGGAAACCCATGGATCCCGAGGATCTTCTTGATCTCATCTTTGTGGTCCTTGGTGACGAATACAAGCCAATCAAAGATGTTTTGAATGCGAAGGATACGACCATCTCCTTTTTTGAACTACACGAGAAACGCCTCAACCATGAAGCGGATCTCCTTGCAGTCGAACCGGTTCCCTCGGTGCTTTCTATTACTGCAAACAATGTCCATCACAAATCTCGTGGACCATGGCGCCCTGATTCCCGCAAAAATTCAGACGACCGAGGATCAACTCATCCCCGTTTCTCCTTGCATGGTGACCAACTCCCGCGGCTACCAAGGAAAGTGTCAACTCTGCAGTATACACAGCCATAGCGCTCGACATTTTCATCTCTTCTGCTCGTCGGCTCCGTCTTCCAACACTTCTGCTTCACGCGGTGGATCACCATGGCCTCCGAGTGCTCATCATGCCTCATACGCCTCGATTCCCTCTGAGGCTTCACCGACGTGGATCCTAGACTCCGGAGCCTCTCACCACGCCACCTCCGACTTGGCGAATCTTGCTCTTCACGCCCCTTACACGGGCAACGACGATGTCATACTCGGTGATGGTTCTGGGCTTACTATTACACATACGGGTTCCTTGTCCTTACCCTCCTCCTCTCGTCACTTATCTCTTTATAATGTTCTTTGTACCCCCTCGATGCATAAAAACTTTATATCAGTTCATCAACTATGTACTCACAACAAATAAAACAAGGACTTCTTAAAGATGGTGTGTACGAGTGGTCAGTCCTTTCCAAACCAACCTCTCTGTCGCACTCTCCCTCTATTACTGCTTTCACTAGTGTCAAGTCCACTTTGTCCAAGTGGCATTCTAGACTAGGCCATCCGTCTTCTAAAATTTTGAATAATGTTATCTCGTCTTCGTCTTTGCCGTTACGACCGTCATGTCATATTTCTTCATGTGATGCGTGTTTATGAAACAAGATCCATAAACTCTCATTTTATGTTTCTACATGATGCGTATCAGAGTTAAATAACCTAAACTACCCGCAAGTGCATGGCACGTGTGTAGTATTTTAGGTGTCGATCCCACAGAGACTACGCAACACTACCTAAACTCAAACTAGGAATCAAACTTGCTAACGAAAGTATGTGAATGAAGAATGAAATATTGCAAGTAAATAAACTACTCGGGTTCTAACAATAAGACAAACGTCCTAGGAAACCGGTTTCACCACAAGACTACCGAAACCAACGATCAACCTATCTATCATGCAATCCCAGTTAAAGCTATCTAAGGCGGA
>CM071864.1:44699007-44713113 GCA_036759665.1 Gynandropsis gynandra | reverse complement strand
TAGAGCGGATTCTTGCGAGGAGATAAGCGAGGAGCATTGGAGATCAAGCACCACCACTTCGGTTTTGTTTGGTTTTTATGTTCCTTAGACTCTCTACTATGTTTATGTTTCTTTGCAGACGCATGAGCGAGTAGTTTGTTTGTTTTAGGAGAAGGGATTAGCCCTTGGCTATCCCGAGACCTCTTTTGATCTATTTTGAATGCATCTTCCCGTTTTAGTTCATCTATTCTTTATCTGAGTGCTTTAATTTACTTGTGTTTGCGCTGATCACGTAGATGCATGTGTTAGGGATTGGGAGAAGGACCGAAAGGAGAATTCTAGTCTTAGAAAGTCAGGTTTAGAACAACCGAGGTTAGGCCACGAAAGTAGGGTAGCAACGGTTGAGGGTGAACGGGCGAATCACAGAGTTTATGGGTTTAGTTCATGGTGTCAGCCACGAAAGTAGGGGGCAGCTTGTCTAGATCACGTGTCTATGCCTTGAGAGAGGGTAGGTATCATGTTAGGATCGTCCGCCTTAGATAGCTTTAATTGGGATTGCATGATAGATAGGTTGATCATTGGTTTTGGTAGTCTTGTGGTGAAACCGGATTCCTAGGACGTTTATCTCATCGTTAGAACCCAAGTAGTTTAGTTACTTTTAGTATTTCATTCCTTATTCACCTTCTTTCGTTAGCAAGTTTGATTCGTAGTTCGGGTTTAGGTAGTGTTGCGTAGTCTCTGTGGGATCGACACCTAAAATACTACACATGTGCCGTGCACTTGCGGGTAGATTAGGTTATATTTAACTCTGATACGCATCACTTTGCTACCCGTGGTTAAGACCGTATACACACCACAAACTCGAGTCACGCTCTCTCCCATGTATTTCCGTCGGGTATTCTCTCGCCCAAAGTGTGTTTCTTTGTCTCCACTTACCAACCTCTCGAGTCTTCGTCTCTCGTCATGTTGAATTTATAGAAACCGAGTTCCCTTACCCTCGTTTTCATTCACCCAGTGCATCCATCCCGGATACTTCACCCGTCTCTTCCTTCCCTCTGTGTACTCTTGTTCCCATTACCTCCACTCGTACGTCACCATCTACGGCCAAACCCCAATGTTCCGATCCTTCCCCACCGGTGTCTTTGTCTCCCTCACCACCGTCGCCATCCCCTTCGCCACCACCACCATTAACCACACCTCCAGAACTTCTACCGCAAAATACTCACCCTATGATCACCCGAGCCAAAAATCGTATCACTAAGCCGAAATAAAAACTCACCCTTACCACCATAATTTCCCCTACCACGGACATTGAACCCACATGTGTTTGTCAAGCTCTTAAGAACCCAAAATGGAGGACGGCCATGAATGAAGAGTTTGATGCCTTGGTTCGCAATGGCACTTGGGACCTTGTCCCGCCGGATCCCTCGTATAATGTTGTTGGGTGTAAATGGGTGTTTAAAATTAAACATCTTTCTGATGGCTCTATTGATAGGTTTAAGGCGCGACTTGTAGCTAAGGGTTTCCATCAACGTCCCGGTGTCGACTACAATGACACGTTTAGTCCCGTGATCAAGCCAGCTACTATTCGACTCGTCCTCAGTCTTGCTGTCACGAAGAACTGGACATTGCGGCAACTCGACGTCAATAATGATTTTTTTGCAAGGCTCTCGCTTCGAGGCCGTCTACATGGTTCAACCGTCGGGTTTTATTGATCGGGATCATCCGTCTCATGTGTGTAAATTACATAAAGCTCTCTATGGCCTCAAACAGGCTCCGTGCGCGTGGTACAACGAACTTCGGGGTTTTCTACTTGCGTCAGGGTTTGTTAATTCACTGCTGACACTTCTCTTTTCCTCTTTCGACATGCTGATGATATCATATATCTTCTTGTCTATGTTGATGACATTGTTATTACCGGCAACAACTCTCACCATGTCGATCGCTTCATTGGCCTTCTATCAGAAAGATTCTCCCTCAAGGATATGGGACCACTCTCTTATTTTCTTGGGGTTGAAGTTACTCGGAGTTCACGGGGTCTCCTCCTGACGCAACAACAATACATCACTGATCTTCTCGCACGCACTAATATGTTGAATGCTATGCCTGTTCATACTCCTATGGCATCCACTATACGGCTCTCCTTTACCTCGGGTACACCGTTAGATGATCCTACCGAGTATCACAATGTGATCGGAAGCCTACAATACCTTATATTCACCCGGCCAGATATTGCTTTCGTCGTCAATAAGCTCTCTCAATTCATGCATTTCCCTTCAAGTGAACATTTGCAAGCTGCCAAACACATTCTTCGCTATCTTGGAGGTACGCGATTTCTTGGCATTTTTCTCTCGTGTAACAGCCCTCTCACCCTTCATGCTTTCTCCGATGCGGATTGGGGTGGCGACCGTGATGATTACACCTCGACGGGCGCTCATATTGTGTATCCTGGTTGCAATCTCATTTCTTGGTCATCTAAGAAATAGTGGTTCCCTGCGAAATCATCTACGGAGGCTGAGTATAAATCTGTTTTGGCGACGGCTTCAGAAGTTCGGTGGCTTACTTCTCTTCTTGGTGAGCTTGGGATCTCGTCCTCTAGTCCGCCGGTCATTTATTGTGATAACGTTTGAGCAACGTATCTCTGTGCCAATCCGGTCTTCCACTCTCGCATTAAACACGTAGCTATTGACTATCATTTCATCTAAAGTATTATCACGACTGGACTTCTTCGGGTGGCTCATTTGAAATATTCTCCTAGATATCAATCTTCTTATTTTTGTTAATTTTTCTTATTTTCTATGTTTATTAATTTTCCTTATTTATAACATTTTAACCTCCTATATGTTTTGATGTATGTTTTTGGTTTAATTAACTATTTGCGTAGATATTATAGATTTTTAATATTAGATGATGTACGATGAATATAAATTTTATTTTAACTAGCATTGAATTTCATACTTACATAAGGGTAGGGTGTATGTATAGAAACTTTGAATTTCATGTGTGTATAATATATATATATATATATGTAAAAGTATATATATTTATATATATATTATATTATACGGAGCCCATTTTCATGATTGCACCCCATTTCCGAGACATTATCTGGAAGTGCAATGCAAGATTTGGCCCATAAATTGGCATATATATTTTTTTCTTGATTTGTTTTTCATGGCTGGTATTTTGGGTGGTAATTTTCTTTATGAAAATTATCATGTTAAAACAAGTGGAATAATGATGTGAAAAGGACCCTTGTCATACATAGTTTCTCGAAAAAAAGAAAAAGAAGTAAGCACCAAATTCTCTATACAGTATATATTTTTCCACTAAACTTAAGACCGAGTATTATATTTTTGTTTTCAAAATAATGTACAGACGGGAAAAATTAATAAGTTGGTTGGTTTAACAAAATAAATATAATTACTCATTTTCTTTAACTATTATATATTTTCTGCCGATTTTCTCTCAATTTTTAGATAATTCAATGCAAGTAAAACCAAGAATAGTGAAATTCGTGTGTTTTGACTTGACTTCCAGAGTAATGGCCTGGGCCTATCAATAATGAAAATTTAATTAAAGTCTATTTTCCAATTTTTACACTACCATATTGGCCCAATAAAAATCAATCATATCTGGGCTTTAGGTGTTCGTATTTTCGATTTTAGAAATACAGAATATAAATAAATATTATTATATTTATTTATCTTTTTTATAAGCATTTTTAATGATAAAAATTATGAAATGAGATATAGGTATTTTAATAATATATAGATTAAAATTTTTTATTTAAATATATGCCATATAGCTATAGGAGAACTGAAATAATCAATATATATTTATTTGTAACTATTCTCGTAAGCCATTTGGGGAAATGAAATAATCAATATATTTTTACTTCTATTGTGATATTACCTTATAATCAAATTTTAATTGTGATATTACCTTATAATAAATTCTTATTTATCTATTGTTTTGAAATTTAACAATTCAAAATGAAAAAAAAGAGAAAAATTTCAACCATTTATCCCTAAATATAATTAAGAGTTTTATATTCGTGTACAAACACTAATATCGAATATATATAAAAGCTAATCTAATTTAGTTTAAAATTGGATTGGGTTAAAAAATTTTATATTGTTTATGCAAATGGAGAAGGACAAACGGATGAAGAACTCGTCTTTATGTCATTCATACTTTTCAAAATTTTGTGTTACCAAATCATTTCCTTCAATTTTTTTAACTCCTATTATTAGGATAAGCGTTTCGGGTTATCCAAACGGACTCAACTCGAAAAATTTCATTCATGAAATAAACGAATTCTGTAAAATCTCTTATAATTCAAAATCTAAAACCCGAATAGATTGGATCGGTCGAGATGCGGTTCGGAAGAATCCGAATAACCCGAAAAAAACTCTAACCCTCCCTTAACCAAACCTGTCCGTCGATTCCCTCTCTCTTACTAAGGAAAGTTTATATTTTATATTAAGTAAAGTTTATATTTTATATTTAGGAAAGTTTATATTTTATATTAAGGAAAGTTTAGTTACTTAGGGTTTTTAATTGTCTATAAATAGTCTTGTAAACCTTTCGCTATGGAATAAGAAAATGCATTAGCTATTATGGTATCAGAGCCCAAGTCATAAGACAAAATAACCTTTTTTTTTCTTTTTCTGCCTACCCTGTTTTAGCCGCCACCCCCTAATTCGGCCGCTCTTCTCTGCGCTATCTCAGCCTTCATTGACGACGTTTCCTCTTCAACGTCAACTCCTATCTGTCATGGCTACGAAACAATCCGCTTCATCCTCTGCTCACTACACCAACACTCGTTCCCAACAACACTTTCGCGGACGAGGTAGAGACCATACATCTGATCATCGATCACACCGCTCGCAATCTAAAGGGTATCAAGGCAAGTGCCAAGCATGTGGAGTCTTTGGACATAGTGCAAAGAGATGCCCTCAATTCACACTGATCCGGGCGCACAGATCTCCAGGACATTCACATCCTCCACAGCCTCAGCAATCGTGGGAACCGCAGGCTCACAATGCGCTCGCGCCGTACTATGATTCTGGTTCGTGGCTTCTTGACAGTGGGGCTTTGCATCATATCACATCCGATCTTCAAAATCTGGCACTTCATAGTCCATACCGTGGAGGAGAGGATGTGATTGTTGGTGATGGCTCGACCCTACCAATAACTCACACGGGTTCTTTTTCTATGCCTTCTACCACACGTCCTTTATCGTTTACTAATGTGCTTTGTGTGCCATCGATTCATAAAAATCTCGTCTCGGTCAACCAGCTTTGTAATACTAATGGAGTTTCTGTGGAATTCTTTCCACATCTTTTTCAGGTGAAGGATCTCAGCACGGGGGCACCAATCCTAACAGGTAAAAGTAAAGACGGTATCTATGAGTGGCCGCTCAAACCCTCCTCTGCGTCAACCTTTGTTGCTTTCAGTAGTGTCAAGTCCACTTTGTCCGAGTGGCACTCTCGTTTAGGTCATTTATCCCTTCCTATGTTAAAGCATGTCGTGTCTAAGTTTCATTTGCCGTTGTCTCGGAATTCCTCCATTATGTTTTGCAACTCTTGCGCACGTAATAAAAGCCATAAACTTCCTTTTGCTCAATCTACTATCACTTCCTCTATGCCTCTAGAAATACTTTTTTCTGACGTATGGATGTCTCCGCTTGCTTCCATCGATGGCTTCAAATACTATGTCCTTTTTGTTGATCATTTCACTCGTTACTCTTGGTTATACCCACTTAAAGCCAAATCTCAAGTCCTTGACACGTTTATGAAGTTCAAAGCTCTTGTCGAAAACAGATTCAACACTAAAATCAAAACACTTTACACTGATAATGGAGGTGAATACATTTCCCTAGCCTCCTTCCTTTCCTCCCATGGTATCTCTCATTTCACTACCCCACCCCACACACCCGAGCACAACGGCATTTCGGAACGTCGCCACCGACACATAGTCGAAACTGGCATGTCTCTTCTTATGCATGCGTCCCTCCCTCTCTCTTTTTGGTCTTATGCATTCACCACGGCTGTCTATCTGATCAATAGAATGCCAACTCCAACACTTTCCATGTCATCACCTTACATACGTGTCTTTGGGGTTTATCCGAACTATGATAAACTTAGGGTCTTTGGGTGTCTCTGTTATCCTTGGCTTCGTCCTTACTCCTCCCACAAATTATCCCCTCGATCTACTCCATGTGTCTTCCTAGGATACTCTCCCACACAAAGTGCCTATCTATGTCTAGAGCCCGTTACCTCTCGTATCTATATGTCTAGACACGTTGAGTTTCATGAAAACATCTTCCCTTATGCGGCCTACTCAAAATTCTTCCCGTCCATGTCACCACACCCTTCGTCATCATCCCCCTTGTCTTCGGACCCTACTGTTTCTCTCGTCCCCTCCTCTGTTCCATCGTCCCCGGGTTGTCCAAGCATTAAAAGACTCAAACTGGCGCAAGGCTATGACAGAAGAGTTTGATGCGCTTATTCGAAATGGCACATGGACCCTAGTTCCCCCCGAGGCTGCTCCCAACATTGTGGGATGTAAGTGGGTCTTCCGTGTTAAACGAAAGCCTGATGGATCTATTGAACGGTACAAGGCACGTTTGGTTGCTAAAGGATTTCATCAGCGTCCGGGAGTTGACTTTCATGAGACGTTCAGCCCCGTTGTCAAACCGGCAACCATTCGACTTGTCCTAAGCATTGCTGTCACCAAAGGTTGGCCCCTTAGACAATTTGATGTTAACAATGCCTTTTTGCAGGGACGTCTAATTGAAGAGGTCTATATGTCTCAACCACCGGGATTTATTGACAAGGATAATCCAACGCATGTTTGCAAGTTACAAAAGGCTATCTATGGGCTTAAACAAGCACCTCGGGCATGGTATTCTGAACTGCGCAACTTCCTCGTCACACATGGGTTTCGTAACTCTCTTGCCGACCCATCTCTCTTTATTCTTCGAGATCACGAAGTCTCTATCTTCGTTCTCGTCTATGTGGATGATCTTGTTGTGACAGGTAGTTGTTCTACGCGAGTTCAAAACTTCATCACGGCATTGGCGATTCGGTTCTCTCTGAAAGATCTTGGCAATTTATCCTTCTTCCTTGGGGTTGAGGTCTCTCGCTCGGACACAGGCCTAATGCTCACACAACACAAATACATCAATGATCTCCTAGTCCGGACACACATGCAGGATGCTAAGCCGATACAGACGCCTATGGCTTCAACGTCGCGACTCACAATTCGCTCGGGGACACCTCTAGATGATCCATCGGAATATCGGACAATCATTGACAGTTTGCAATACCTGTCGCTCACTCGCCCGGATGTAAGTTTTGCTGTCAACAAGCTATCTCAGTTCATGCACGCTCCAACGGATCTTCACTGGCAAGCCGCAAAACGTGTTCTTCGTTATCTTAACGGAACGCGTACTGCTGGTGTCTTTCTCTCGGCCTCCAACATGCTCCAGTTGCATGCATTTAGTGATGCGGACTGGGCTGGTGATTGTCATGACTTCACTTCTACGGGGGCATATATTGTATATCTTGGACGACATCCGATTTCTTGGTCATCCAAGAAACAAGGTAGTGTCTCTCGATCATCAACTGAAGCTGAGTATCGGTCAGTAGCCAACACGTCCGCGGAACTTCGATGGCTCATGTCCTTGCTATCTGAACTTGGTGTTTCTCCTACGGGTACGCCTACTATCTACTGTGATAATGTCGGGGCCACCTATCTCAGTGCTAATCCAGTGTTTCACTCACGTAGGAAACATCTAGCTTTGGATTTTCTTTTCGTTCGGGGTCAAGTTCAAGACGGTTCTCTTCGGGTTTCTCACGTCACCTCCCGCGATCAGCTTGCTGACATTCTGACGAAGCCGCTTCAGCGCTCTTCTTTCCATGATCTCTGTGTCAAGATCGGAATCACCTTCCGTGCTCCGTCTTGAGGGGGCATATTAAGGAAAGTTTATATTTTATATTAAGTAATGTTTATATTTTATATTTAGGAAAGTTTATATTTTATATTAAGAAAAGTTTACTTAGGGTTTTCAATTGTCTATAAATAGTCTTGTAAACCTTTCGCTATGGAATAAGAAAATACATTAGCTATTATCTCTCACTCTCTAACTCTCATTCTCAAATCGCGTCCTATCCACCTTCCTCACTGTTTTCGTCGGCGTCCTCATCTTTCTCACTATCTCCGGCATCGTCTTCCTCGCCTTGCCTTCCTAGTGACACACTGTCTTCGTCGCTTCGTAGCCTGTTCGACCGTGGGAATTCCTCTGCTATCGAGGATCGGCCTCGCTTTGATCTTCGTTATCACCGACGGAACAGCTTTCTTCGTATGATTAGACTGCAATTTCCAAAGGATAACAATCATATATATCTTTGCTCAATAATCGTACATTAATACAAGCGAAAACCGAGAGCAGGAGGAGTTTCATTTCTTCAACATCCTCTATGGAACCAAACAGGAGAAGGAAACTCACGATGAACAGAACAGGATCCTCTACTATCCACTTTTTTTTATTTAATCAAATACCGGATTTCCTGAAAGAATTATCAAAAGTCATTCTATTTCTCTTCCAAATTTTTATCGAATTACAAAAAAATAAAACAAAAATCTGATATTCCGTTCGACATTAATCTACGTCAATGCTTGAGATATTGACTTAGATTATATGTAATATTATTATTTTTTGGATTATAATCGTGTGGCTTGCTCGAAGACCAGGTGTTGCAGACGCATGTTCATTCTGCAAGAATACCCAGAAATAAAGAAGGAAGGGTATATTGGTAAAATTCATCTAAATGCCATAAAGTTTGTTGGTTTAACCAAACCATGTGAAACTCACATGACATTCTTCTTCGTGATTCTCATCTGTAAATGTCTCTGTACATACAAGTACGAAAAACCACTAGTGATTGAGAAACACCAAAGGATTGCATAAGAGAGAGAGATAAAAGTTTTTTTTCAAGAACTTGTGAATGTTGTAATTTTCCAAAAGATTAAAAGCACAGGTCACTGTTGAAAAGATTTTCAAAGAAAAAGATTCTCAAAGAAAAAAAAAACAGAAAGAGAAGAGTTCTTTTCGTTCTCTGATTACGTCAAAGTGTTAATGACGAATTTCAGTTTCAACGTAGATTACTTTGGGAGGTTTCGTGCAATTACAACTGTATCTCCACCATACTAAATCCGCTAAGAGGATAACGGATTCGTATCAATGCTTATAGTTTTAGAAACATAAATTTCAAAAATAGACTAGATGGCCATTTGAAAATGGTTGTTTTCGTGTTTTCTTGATGCGACGCTTCGACCAAGAAAGTGGTTGGTCAGGCTGAATATTATTATCGGTTACGTGATTAGACAATACGATTCCTCAAACTCAACCAAGTAAATTTTTCAGATAAAACTAGGATTTTGGTTGAGTGATGCTTGACCGAGCGGTTTTGTAAGAGACGATGGACTTGGACAAGAAATTTTTGAAATGGTTTAACTGACCATCGTTTCCCCACTAAACAGAAACCTATCGGCAAAGCAATAAGGTACTCATGCCAAACAAAATCAAGGTTTCAAAAAGTCATCGACCAAGCAATTGTTGCATGAGTCGAGCGATTCCCTATCAGGATAGCTGGAAGACTTATTAGGTCGAGCAAGTGTTGCTCGACCAGAGCTATTCCTCTATGGATAGTTTGATCAAGATATTGATTGCTTGGATGAGCGAATCGTCATGAAGAAATTGTACAAAGGTTGGTTGGGTCGAATAAGTGTTGTTCGACTAGAGAAATTTCTTGGTAATGGTCACTCAGACCAAGTGGTTTGACTACTTAGACCAAACGTATTCTCGGTGTCACAAAACAAGCCGAATAGTATGAGTGCTTGACTAAGCAATCAATAATAAAAAGTGTGATATTATTTAAATATCGAGTTCCAAAGGGTCATAAGTGTTTTGGCTACTGACTTTTCCATCAAAAGTAGACACATAATGGTATGAACCTAGACCAACGTTCTATGATGGATTGAATCATATTATAACTCCCTAAGAATAGAACCTCAAAACTTGTCTCTTCTATGAAAAAGACGCCCAAAAACCCTATTCAACCACGATTAGAAAAACCCAAACTCAATAAACGATGCCGCAAAACATGCGATTTATTTTCATAAATCGGTGAACACTTAGACTTTCACCAAGAATTCGTTAGATAAATATAATGAAATATCAAAGAAAAGAAACTCTAAAATAATTAAAACTTAGTTAAATTATAATATAACTAGTCCTTTATTTATAAGGACAAAACAATAATAGAAAACTAAATAAAATAAATTAATTTTACAAAACTTGATAAAACATGCTCGGTCGAACGGTATAACCATCCGGTCGAGTGCCAAATAAGTTTTAACCTAATATCCATTAAACTAAAATATGTTTGGCCGAACAATTCCTACACTCGATCGAGTCCTTAAATACTTGATCAAGCTATTTAATGCTTGTGCCGACTGATCCAGCCCTTCGAGTGCATCATCATGCATACATTAGTTTAGAGAATTTTCTCAGGCCAAACGCTCGGGTCGATAGATTTTCTACTTTGGCTGAGAATTTTCAGCTCCTTTAGCTTATTAGTCCTCTTTTTCTCTTTCACTTGTAGGTAACTCACATAAGCCTCCCGTGATGCCTCTTTGTGCCTTTGTGGTGTCCTTGCATGTTCATCTTCCACCATTCGAGTGTACAAGTTCTATATCGTCTTAGATTTAACCCGCGTGACCGGTTCATGTGTCCATGGTATCATAGTTGGAGTCTCATCCTCATCATCAATTCCTTCAAAAAAGGATTATAAAGAACCAATATTTTCTTCTGCATCAAAATGAGCTAAGTCCACAACTTACTCTAAAATTGTGAATTCAATCTTTTAGGCATAGTCATTGATGTTTTGAGAACTTTGAATTGTCCATTGCCATGCGACATGAGCTTGGATTTACATTTCTAGGGAAAGCACCCTTGTGTAAATGAACCCACATGAGATCGTTGAGATAAGAGACCATCTTCTTTCATCATTTGTTTGTATGTTTGGTGTATTACTTCCTCGTCTTCTCTATATTAGCTCGTACTTTCTCATGTTTCTGTTTCATAAATTTGTCTCTTTTCTTTCCATCAAGGTTGGTAAAATCCGACGATGATAAAAAAATTTATATCAATTGATGTAAGTGGATTGAACCCATACACGATTTCAAATGGTAAAAACTATGTGGCGCTATGAATTGCCTTATTGTATACAAGCAAACATGAGGTAGACATTCTGTCCACGTTGTCATATAACTTTTAAGTAATGCATGTAATAAAGTCGATAGGATTATATTGAACACTTCTGTTTTTCCATAGATTTATGGGTGACACGTAGTGGAAATAAAAAAACTTTTCTCCTTAACTTAGCCTCTAATATTTCGAAAATAACTAAGAAACTTATCAAACCTATCCCAAGGTATAGTTTTGGGCGTTTCCATGCAGTCGTAGAATGCAACCTATCAATCAATATAATTTTAGAGATTTGATGCATCATATGTGTTATGGTATGCAATGCAATGAGCCATTTTGGAAATCTGATCAACTACAAGGAAAACCGAATCATGTCCGATTTGGATCTATGAAGACCTAACACGAAATCCATGGAGACATCAGTCTATTGTGTATCAGGGATGGGTAAAACTGAGTACATATTGTATGCTTGCAACCAGGTTTTGGTCTTTTTACATGTCACACACCTTCCACAGATACGTTCAACATCTCTCTAATTGAAGTGGTCATGCAAAAAAAATGTTTTGGTTATTCCAATATGTTCCATTAGTCCTCTGTCATTGAACATATAGCAATCGACTAGAAAACGCTTACCTGTGATGGTTTCTCACATGACTTGAATATGTCACTAAAATGATGATCCGTCTCATAGAGTTCCTTAATATATTCCAAAATGACCAGCCTAACATTTATAGCAGAAAGCAAAACATAACACCTAAATAATACATCAACAACAATATTCTTCTTGCTTTGCTTGTATTTGATGACATTTAGGAAGGTCACTATGAATTCCACTCACATGGTTAGTATGAATCTCAAACTTCTTACGCCACAAGTAATTCTACCACGTTTGAAGTTCCTACACCAATGTATATAATTCCTTATCATGTGTGGGTAACTTAACTGAGTCTGGTTAAGCTTCTTAATAAGTATGTGATGGGTTTGCGTTCTAGCATCAATATTGCTTCAAATCGTGCATCGAATGCATCACATTCAACCAGAAACATTTTAGTAAAGTCAACTAAAGCTAATACAGAAGCTTGTCTTAAATTATGTTTTAGAGTTTGGAACACCTTCTCCTTAGCTTTACCTCAATGGAACGTGACGATCTTTTTTATCACCTCCCTCAAGCACGCAACCAAGGTAATGAAGTATTTTTGCCAATCCTCGGTAGAATCTGGCTAATCCATGAAACCTTCAGAGTTCTCCAACCGTCTAACAAATCCAAACAACACAAGGTTATTAGTAACTTTATTAGGATTGGCATACAAATTTTTGCTTCTTAACACATCTAGAATCAATCTCAAAATGCCTTACATGTCATTCTAAGATATTGTTGTATAATAAGATGTCATCAAAGTATACTAGGATAACGTTTCCTACGAATTTCTTAAGAACATGATTCATTAACCTCATAAACATGCTAGGTGTATTTGTGCATCGAAACCAAATGATTAACCATTCATAAAGTACTAGCTTTGTACATCGACAATAACACAACACAAAGTAGGGTCACAACGATGATGAGCTAAACCAAGGAACTGAAAGGAGAGAAATTTATCAAGGCCTAATTTCATGTGGATGAGTCAAAAGCTTTCAAAACAAGTCATTACAGATAGTTAAGAAGGCATGTAAGACAGTAGAACATAAAGATAATTTACCAAGGGGCTCAGGTCACACAAATAAGGAAGAAGAAAAGATAAAGATCTTTCCTTATCACTTCGAAGGGATAGGAAATCAACCAAGCATATCAATATCCCTCCAAATCATCTACTTCCTTTCACGAAGATCTTCACGGGTTGGGGTTACATGAACAAAGAAGGCGGAATATAAAGATAAATCCTTATCACATCTAATAGCTTGAAAATTTCCTAAGCATATGAATGTCCTTCCACAACCTTTACTTTCCTCCTACGAAGATGATGTGAATGAGATATTGGATCAGCCACAAGTTGCATAAGAAAAAACAACGAGTACAAGATAAAAGAGCTTTAAGACGTGTCCGCACGAGTGAACACACTTCTGAGATGTGTTCGAGCAATTGGATATGAAATTATAGATAAAGACCAAGGAAAAAAAAGAAAGACTAAAAGAGGTCCCTACAAGGATTGAGGCTAAGAGGAGCAAGGAATAGGAGCATTACGCAATGTTCGACAAGTGCATATTTTTGCTTGGCTAAGGTGAAAGTCCTATGCCAATTATGTAATATTTGAATAGTTATGGGTTTAAGTTGTAATTATTAAAGAGTTAATAATTATAAATAAACGCTTTACGAGGTTTCGTAAACATACGATTCTAAAACAGAAACCCTAACCGTCAGAAAAGAAAAACCCGAAGAACGAAAAACAGTTTTTTGTTCTTCCGAATCCCGCATCAAAGCAATCCCGATCTCGGCGTGGATACGCGTAGAGGGCTTGCATCATCAAGTCTCACATCCGATCGTCCGTTTCAACGCAACAGGTATCACTGAAACAGTTTCAATATTTGTTCGCCGTTGAAATCTGTAAAACTAATCCGAATATGACTAGATCTAAATTCGGGTTGATAAAAACACGCTTCCGCAATTGAAATCAACCCTACAGTGGTATCAGAGCGTCTGGATGCATGTTTAGGCGTAAGGGCGGGCGCAGCGGCGCACGAGGCTGGCGAAGGGTCAGCCGGGCACGAATGACGATGGATGCGAACGGCGCGGCAGAGCAAAGGCCGAAAAACGACCGACCCTAAGCCTTTGAACAAGGGAGGAGGAGTTCGGCGGCGAAGGAAGGTTTTCTGAGACGAACCGCTCCTTCACCGGGGCGGCGACAGGA
>CM071864.1:44652290-44682156 GCA_036759665.1 Gynandropsis gynandra | reverse complement strand
TTAAATAATTTGATTGTAAAAATTATAAAAAATTAAATATAACTTTAATAGCTATAAATTAAAACTTTTATCAACAATTTTTTAACTAAACTAGATTCTTAAACTTTTTTTTTAAATCAGTGAATAATTTATTTATCCAATAATAACCTTTGAGAATATATATATATATATAATACTAATATTGTTACCTCACCTACGCACGCGTAGGTTATTAGACTAACCAAAAAAAAATGTATGAATATTTTCGGGTAAAATAAAGGAAAATGTCGTCTTCTCCTGTTTTAAATTTTATAAAATATGCGTTGTTTTTAATTTGTATAATAAATCCAATAATAAACAATTTAATGAATAAATATAAAAAAGTTCAAAAGTTTTAATATTATTTTTAAAATAACATATTAATTAATGTATTATATAAAATAACAGATCAATAAATGAATAATATACATAAAAAAGTAATATATATTTAATTTAACATAAATTCAAAAATTAATATTGAATTTTTGCTTAAAATAAATATACATTTTATTTGAATGCAACTATAGGGACTAAACTATCTAAGTACATCTTATTCCAATACTCGGCAATTTTTTATCATTCTGTTATCTGCATTAAAGATTTGACATTAAAATTTTTCCAACCAAAATAGCAATTGGCACGACAAATTACTGAAAGTTACTAACAATGGACTTTTGGAGTGCCGAAATACAAATTTAATACCTATAAACAGCAATTCATAATGAAAATGAATAGAATAAAGGTATTTTCCCTCATGTTTATTTATTTTATTTATTTTTCTTTTATATTTCGTATTCATTTTATTCTCTCGTTTGGTTTTAATTATATTTTTCTTTATTATATTTTTCCTTATCTTTTTCAATTCTATATATAAATTTCTCTATTTAAATTCCGTTAAATCTTTTGATTAGATTCGGTTTATACTTAATTTTGATCCGTTTTAGAACCAATTTCGATTAGAACTTGGATTCAAATTTGAAACAGTTTATGCTCAATTTTGACCTAGTTTAGACTCAATTTTTCACCATAATTTGGGTCAAATTTTGCTTTTGATCCAATTCCAATCCGAATCAATATGAGATTCAACAAAATTAAACCGAAATTTAAATAATACTTGATTCTTATCGGTTTGTTCGATTTTTTCCCGAAACAAGTATAGTTTTGACTCAAATTGGATAAAATTTTGACCCAATTTTTATTTTCATGTAATTAAAACACAAATCAATATAAAATTAAACAAAAATTAAACCGCAATTTCAACAAATGCCAATTTTTCGGTTTTTTTCTATTTGTAACCCGAAATTGTTATAAATTTTAATTGAATTGGGTACAATTTTGAACAAATTTTATTTTCATCCAATTAAAACCCGAATCGATATGAAATTCAACAAAACTAAACTGAAATTTAAACAAAAATCAATTCCTATCGATTTGTTCGATTTTTAACCTAAAATTAGTATAATTTTGACTCGAATTGTTGCTATTTTGACCCAATTTTGATGCAACTTTGAGCGATTCGGGTTTAGTTGACTAAAAGTCAAAAGTGAATCCAGATTGGGTGTAATTCATAATTGGACTAAATTTGGGTCTTATTCTAATAAATCGGAAAAAATTTCGTTTTTTAGTTTTCAGTTTAGTTCGGTTTAAGTTTCATATTGATTCAGTTTTTAATCGGATTAAAATCAAAATTGATTGCAATTTTGATAGCGATTTCGATGTAATTTGATTTTGATTTTCACTCGATTAAAACCCGAATCACTCAAAATTGCATTGAAATTGTTTCAAAACTGCACCCAATTTGATTCAAAATTGGACCAAATTTAGGTCAAATTGAAACCCGGTAAGAATTGATTTTTGTTGAAATTGAGGTTTACTTCGTTTAAAATTTCATATTAGTTCAGATTTTAATCGGGTAAATATTAAAATTTAATCTAAATTTTGGTTAAAACTGAGTTTAAACCGAAGCAAAATTGGTTTCAAATTATGGTCAAAATTAAGTATAAATCAAGTCAAATTTTGACCTAAATTCTTGTCAAAATTGAGCCTAAACCGGGTTTAAATTACATCTAAATTGGATCAAAATTGAGTATAATCGGATCAAAATTAATTCGGATTGGGTCGGGTCAAAATTGGATAAAAAATCGGGTTAAAACTAATGAGATTTTAGGGTTTTGAATTGAACAAAGATGGTTATATGATGGGATAATAAGATGAGTGCGAAACATGAAAGGGAAATAGATAAAGTAAACAAACATGAGCAAAAAATAGGAGTTTTACCCGAGAATAAATGATGACTCTTTTTGCTGAAATACAATTAATTCCTTGATATAAACACAGTAATACAATCAGTTTATTCAACAATTAAAACATGTTTTTGAATATATCCGATTCAAGTAAAAGGAATTGGAAAAGTGATTTGAAGTGTATTTACAGCTTTATGTTCTAATTTTGAATAATTTGCATAACACAAAAAAGGAACATTTTTCTTAAACATGGATACAATTGTAGATCTTTTGTTCGAAAGTATCTCAGAGAGTACCATAAAAAAATATTTTCATTAGAAGAACAATGATTATAACATTAACTAAAGAGTGATAAATCATTATTAAAATTCAATAAAGAAACTAATAATAACTATACATGACAATATAAGTGCACATATTATCTCGTAATGGAAAAAATATATTTAGCGTATCTTCTAGAATAATTTGCATCATCTAAACTTTCGATTGAGATGATCTCGGATATGCAATTTGCAATATTAAAATACATTCAAATGAATATAAGAATGCAAAAATATTCAAAAATAACTAATTAGTATCTTTTTATTGAGCAAATGAAGGGAGACGTCCCAAAAAGCAGCAAAGTAGAACAATTTGTCGTTATTTGACAAATCTCCACAACAATAGACATATATGTGTGTCATACTATATTTAAAAACATAATCATGTATGAACAATAGACGTAATGATGTGGAAAAATCATGATCGTTCATTATGTTTCCCGAATTTGAATTGTAGACGTTCGATTAGGTTTTTTTTGTCAATATTTAATCGACGTGAATTCATTTTGACCGTCCATATTTTTTATGTTTCATGACTTAGATTGAGGCAATTTTTTTTAATATTATCTCTTCGGAATTTCGTGTTTGTATTTTTAAACCGGTGGATTTCATATCTAAAGTTTGCAAGATTTTAAAAAGTATTTTACAGCATTCTGAAAGTACAAGAGAGAGTATGTGAGAGAGTGAAAAACAAAGAGCATACAAGACGAGGAGAGAGAATGTGTGGTTAGTCTACCATCCATTTTTGCAATCAAAGTATTTCTTTTCGATTATGGTCAAGACTAAAGAAGTTGAGGCTAGAGGGAAATCCAAATTTCGATAAAAAAAAAATTAGGATTTATTTTACTTTTGTGTTCTCTCGGATTCTTTTATATCGTTTAATCAAGTATGAATCTAGGTCATCCTAGAAAATTTTAAAAATATTTTTAAAACTTGAATAACTTATTACTACCCCATTTTTTATTTACTAAACTTTTACTACTCTTTTTAGGATGAAATACCATTGGAACACCTTACACATAAATCTTTCTGATTATAATTACCTTAAATTCTTTTAATGTCTTTGTTATCTTTCTACTTTATCTGAAGATTAACATAAATTTTATACTAAAACATTTCTCATTGTTTTTTAGGTTAATTTCTAGAATTATTATTTTCATGAAATAATTTTTCATTGAAGATACACTCCAAATTTTAATTCTCTATCTTGTCTATTCCTTTTTCACATCTTCCTAATTATTCTATAGAGAATAGTACTCGTGCTTCTATTCATACGTCTATTCAGGACTTGTTTTCTTTATATCATTGATAGTCAAGTAACCAGGTAAGTTAACTTAAATTTCAATCTAAACATTTTTAATATCTTGTTGAATATCATTGCTATCAAATTCACAATGCACCTTCTGTTAGAAATCATACCATACCATATATTCATTCATATCTTATTACTTTGAATATTCCATTTAAAAGTGGACATCGAATTATGTTATAATTGTGAAACCTGAAAAGTGGAGGAAACACTGGATTGTGAACATAATGTTCTTCTACAAAATAACATTTAGTGAGTATATCCCTTGTCTCGTTATAAATATATATTAAATATAAATGAGTTTATAAAATAAAATTTAACGTTGATGGAACAATTGATATATATATATATATATATGAAGTTTTTTAGTGACTAATGGTTTTATTCAACAAGAAGATATATGGTATATAGATACTTTTTGTCCAATAACCAAAATTGTTACAATTTGAGTACACATTTTCTTTGTTGCCTCTTACAATGAGATTATTAATTAACTTAGTATCAAATGATTTTCTAAATGGTCACCGAGACGAAAAACATTTATATGAGTGTACCTTCAGCATATCTACCTAAAAGGGGATTCATTTAAATATAATTATGTTTGTTAGCATTAGAAGGTAATCTACGGCCAAAAATAGGTCTCACGATGGCATAAAAAAAAATGGTCCTTACAGTGGCATCAGAAAAAAAAAGTGTCCTTGTCTCTTCAGATGATTTTTAATCATCTCTTAACCACTCTTTACTTTAAGTAGATGATACTTTTGTTATTAGGAACAAAAACAAAATATGCAGTTGATTCTAATAAATTGGATCGAATAATGAGTATACAACAATACAAAAGTATCCGATTGGTACCTTTTTTAATTTATGGTTTAACAAAATTTTGATTATTAAATCCCAAAAATTGCTATTCATCTGTATTTAAATTAATTTGGAAATGCATTTTTTTCTCTCTATATATATATATATTATAATTATATAAAATTATAATTAAAAAATTATGAATGTCTAATATTGCTATAAATGATTATATTGAATTTATGATTCAATATAATTAATAGTAATATTAATTATATCTAATTAATAATAATATTTATTTTTTTATAAATAAATAAAGAAATTATTCCTTTCAATATACAATTTACTAATTTTAATTTTTCTATTCATTCTTCCATATTCAAATTTTAGGTAAATTTTCAATCTTTCATTCAATAGATATATTATATACATACCATATATTATATGCATAATAATATATATAATTATATAATATTTATCTATATATTAAGATTATAATATTATTATTAATTTTTAATATATATATATATTATTATAATAGCAGCCAGAAACATGGGTCCAGGGGGGTTAACGCGGAAACAAAGTTCAAGTTTGCTTTTTATTATTATTATTATTATTATTATTATTATTATTATTGTATCTCAGCTATAAATTGAAACGGATGGATCAGCTTTAGGAGGCCAAAAGGAGATATGGAGAAGGAAAATATCAAGGGCACATTGCCTCAGCCAAACCCAATGTGCGGCGGTGATGGTCCACATAGTTATGTTCACAATTCATCATACCAAGTAAGTACTATTGGATCTTCGCACGTATAATATATTTCCTCCATATTATCTATTTCCAATCAAGTCTCAAGATTGGTAACACATCATATCTTTATATGATACAGAAAGCTGCGATAGATTGTGTGAAAATAAAGATTAAAGATGTCATCTCCGAAAAACTTGATCTATATGGCGATCATCTCGATCTTAAAGCCTTCAATATTGTGGATTTCGGTTGTTCTGTTGGACCCAACACGTTTGATGTTGTCCAAAATATTATAGATACTGTGAAACTCAAGTATCAACAGTATCACAATGGAAATAATCACAAAAATATGGAGTTTCATGTATTCTTCAACGACCAAACCAATAATGACTTCAATACCCTCTTTAAAAGCCTATCTACCTCCGATTTTCGAAATTATTTTGTCGCAGGAGTACCAGGATCCTTCTACGATCGAGTACTCCCAAGAAACACCGTTAACATTGGACACACTTCCTACACACTTCATTGGTTATCCAAAGTTCCACAAGACATATCCAATAGAGATTCTCTGGGTTGGACCATAGACAACAATATATGTTCCGATTTAGTAGATGAATTTTCCAAAGGTAACAAGGGTCAATTCGAGAAGGATATGGAGGCTTTTCTCAAAGCTAGAGCAGAAGAGCTTGTGCCCGGAGGGATCATGTTCATGTCGGGAATGTGTTTACCTGAAGGTGTTTCAATGGCTTCGACATGGATGGGTGTTGCCACAAATATGATAGGAGATTGTTTGATCGATATGAACAAGTCGGTAAGATAACATACAAATTATGATTCATTCAATTCGAAAGTTTTCGATACCGATACAAAAGTGTGTTATGCCAAAATAAAAGCATTTGAAACATATCTAACACACTTTTGTCTTTCTATAGGGAATACTAGGCAAAGAAAGCATTGATTCATTCCATTTGCCCCTTTATTTCCCATATATGACCGAATTGAAGGAAATGATTGGGCAAAATGGAGGTTTTAGCATTGAAGTGATGGAGAGAGTAATCCATCCAATGGAGGATAAGCCACTAAGCAATGAGTTCGTAACTTCCACATTTCGAGCCATTTTCAATGGAATTATAGAGGAATACTTTGGAGAAGGTGTAGTCGATGAATTATTCAACCGATATGCTAAGAAACTAGAGACACTCCCTATCGACTTTAATAAATTGGACAAGGTTATTCAATATTTCATTGCCCTCAAACGCAATATCTATTGAGATGTAGTAAAAATTTCATCTTTTGTGATCCAATTTTTATTTTCTTTGTATGTTGTTTTGTTGTTATCTATAGTTGACAACTTTTACTGTCTTGTCTTCATTGAGACATAAATTTAAATATGCTTTTGGGTAATGAAATTTTAAAAGGTTTCTGTAAAACCTTGTTTCTTTCATCATTTATTCATTTACATTATAAATTTGCTTAGAAATTTTTCACTTGGATTTTATTGGAGTTCATTTAGATTCCATTGATTCGACTCCAAGGTAATAATGTGTTTTGGATTATTTGGATAATGTGAACTAAATTACCCTAACATTGCAATGAACAACATATGCACACGAACTCACACACAAGAGACCAAATGTATAGGGTTGTAATTTGGGCAACATAAGCATTTTGATTGCAATCTAAACTGAGATCTAGTGTATTTTATGATTTTGGTTGTAAGGGTCGGTGTTTTTTCCTAAAACTATAAAACTAAACAAGGATTCAGCAGCATACCGCTCGACATGAGCGTACCCATTGGATAAGAGACGACTGATGTGCTCGGTCTGAACGAACCCACTAGACTGATGAAAGATGTAGAAGGATTGACCGTTCAGCTCAAGCACTAAGGGATTTGATTGAGCATTGGAGAGCTTGACCAAGCATTGTTGTTGATCGGCTGAACGTAATTAAGTTTTTACGAAATTACGGTTAAGACTTAAACGACATTTGACCGATCAATTATTACGACCGGAAATTTGTGTCAACTCTAGTTAAATTTTCTTATTTTATTTTTATTTTCATTATTATTTTGTACCTATAAATAGAAGACCATTTGTATGATATTATTACCTAAGTTTTTATCAATAAAGTAGTTTTTTCTTTTCTTATCGTAGAGATTTAACTATCGAATTCTTAGAGAGATTTTACGTCATTCGCAGTATTTGAGGTTCTCTAGTCTAGTCTGCTTATAGTTAGAGTTTAGGATATCATTTTTTATAAATACAAGTTCTATGTTCTACTATCGAGTTGCTGGAGAGTTTCATTTCAAATTTATTCTCCTAATAATAGGCTGTTTATCTAGGATCATATCATTTTATTATTTTATCGTAATTAATTGTTTAAAAATCCTAAAATCTAAAATAATAGAATGTCGATTTAAGATCATATAATTTTATTAATACCTATACTATAAATCAAGATTTTAGAAGACAACTAATAAATAAAATCCATTTGAAAAATTAGATATAAAATTGTAGTAAATAAGTTGTGCTAGAATAATTAAAAGAAAAATGCTAAATGGCGTGAAAACCTCAACCAACCCCCGATTTCTAGAATTTCTCTAAACTATACTATGTATCTCAAACCTCTAAACTAAAGAAAAACTATCCTAAAACGTTTGAATTGACTCCAAAATTTTGTGAAAACTCTACGTGTCATGTCAAATTAACTTTTTGTTTAAAGTTGTGTTTTTTTCAACGTTGTTTTCTAACGTTGTGTTTACATGACATTTATGTGGCCAAGAGGACCTTTTGACTTGACACATCAATTGTCACGTCATATACCATATTTTCTTATTCGTTTAAGGCAATTTGAGATAAATAAGCTTGGTTTATGGAGGGTTTGAAAAATTCGGGTGGGATGAAGGGGTTTTCAGGTCATTTATCCTTTACACATATATATACATATAATATAATTTTAAAAAACATATATATACACACATAAGCCGACTTACCTTTGTAACAAGTAATTTGCCAATATTTTGAGAAACAAACCCTTTCCTCAGCAGAAAAAAAATTTCTGTAAAATATTTGAATTTAAATACAATGTAAATAAATCGTGAGTACAAGTATACTTGGATAGCACCATCTATATCTAGATATCTTTAGCCAGTTGATATGGATGCTAAGATATTTGAATTTAAATACCTTATAGATAAATAGTCGATACAAGTAAAAGGAATTGGAAAAGTGATTTGAAGTGTATGAGGAACGTGGGTTTTACGAGAAACAATGTTTGATTTATCTTGAAAACCTCTTTGTATCACTAGATTTCAAATCTATTCTGCATTTTTTTACTCAATTGCAAAAGTTCATACAGGATCACAACAATCTACAACAGAACCCTTATCTATGGATGCATAGATTCAATTATCAGCTGATCGTCTGCATACGCCTGCCTAGAATACAGACGATACTATTTTTAATGAGGTAGTGGACAAGTGTCCACTTGGTTTGTTTGAGGACACATTAGACCAAATAGAATGTCCGATCAAAAGTCTTAACCACCCGATCAGAAATGAATGCATGATAAATGATTATGATCATACATCTGGTCGGATTATTAATGTATTTGGGAGATCACACTCTAAAGCTCAATACCTCAAGAGGAGGAGAAGACTCTCGAAGATGACATTGTTCAAGAGCTTCATGATGTTGACGTCGCTCGGTGCAGTAGTAGGACTCGAAGATCGATATCGAAGTGGTTGCACAAGGGAGAGTACTACGCAGGTCTTGCTATCTCTCATCCTATACAAAATTATTTTGATATCTCTCTCTTACCAACTCACCATTCTTGCTTCTTAAGCAAAATTGATCAAAGACAAAAACTCTTATTCTTTTTGTATATTGTTTGTTAATCTCCACCAAACTTTTATGGTATCAGAGCAGAAAGTCGAAGGACCAAATTCTTCATCCTGTTATTCTCTACATATCAATGCACACTACAAAGCACATTCCAATTCTCCACAATTGAGAAAACTACACAATCTGGTCCAGAATTCTAGAAGCGAACATTTGATTATTTGTGCAACTAAATCCACCGTAAAGAAGGATAAATAGTCGACGTGAGCGTGGGTCAAGCAAATAATGCCTAAGATAAATCCACAACCCTCGCTCTCATCCAAAATTCTCTAGAAGTTTGTCTTTTTTCAGGCTTATGGCCACATTCAAAAGTCTAAGAACTTGTGGGATGAGTTGAAAGCAACATACGAGCATGTCTCCAACTTCAACTGAATCTATGAGGTTGGAAGATGCTTCAATCCATTAATGATCAATAAAGTACTCAACACCATCAATACCGTATAACTAGAATCAAAAGAGGACGATAACTATGCTTATTTACCTCGAATATGGTTATTGATTTGGTGTCGCATATGATTAAAGATAAAAATTTACTTGAGTATATACAAGAAACGATAGAGCAAGTAACTATAGTAGATAAGAAAAGTTTTTCGATAAAAAGAATAGGAATGTTGAACTTACTTGAGAAATAGTAAACACAAGTCTTACACTATCAAAAGTTTGGAGACTTGTGGATAAATGAGTTATGGGTAGTTATTATGAAACCTAGAACAATAATGGCATAGTTTTACGCGATTCACGCATCGGATTGTGTGGCATTTTGTTCAGAAATTGGTTTCAAGATGGGATGTATATTCAAAAGGAGTCTGACACTCTAAGACGAAGTATCATAATGGAAATTTGATGTTTATCTAGTGATCGTTTGAACTCTAAATAAAAATTTATGTTTTCAGATATGAGAACTCCACGAAAATGTCGTGTATACCTACTCTCTAGCTTTTCCAGTTAGAGCAGAGCTAGGAATAGATCAAATGTGTTATCCTAACATATATGTTAGAGATCTAAAAATATAGAGATAGATGCCATATTTTTATTCTTATCGCAAATATCTTATGTTCAACTCTTCTAACTATTGTTCTTAGAAAGTGAAAATGAAGGCAAAAACTCGTGGAATTAGTGAAAAGATATGGGGATGTTTCAACCTACCAAATATGATTTCCATCCTCCAATGATGATTGATGATCAAGAAAACGAGAAAGAAATGCCACTCGAAAAATGAGCACTTTATGAAAAAGAGGTTCTCCACCTACAACACAAAAACATTGGTTGTTTTATTTGTATCTATTGACATAGATGAATTCAAAAAAAAAAAATACAAAGGTGTAAATCTACTCAAAAAGTCTGGGATACATTAAAAATGATTCATTAAGGGAGACCAAGCATGAAGAGGATAAAACACGATATTCTTAAATAATAATTTGAAAAAATTATATGAGAGATCATGAGCATTCTAAAGAGTTTAGTGTGAAAATCAATGCCTTAAGAAATGAAGCACACATGTTGGGACCATCATATGAAGATACAAAGTTGGTAACTAAGTTTTATCTATGTCTATCTAAACAATTCTCTGTTCAAATGAACATGTCTCTTAGTGCTAATACTACATGTTTCAAGGAATTAGTTTATATCATATCAGCTTCTGGATAGATCTTCAATTAGAGAAAGGGCATACAAACAAAACAACCACTCAATGAATACATCTGCAATTGTTGAAAATATGTCACATATCGATATATATCTGAAGAGATATCAATATTGGTGAAAATAAATAAATAATGTATAAAGCTTGGATATGTTCAAGCCATATACTATTATCATAAGAAACGAAAAACAAAAAATAGTTCGGGCTGCGGTCCTACAGGCACGGGAAAGAGCATAGTCAACTCTCGGTCGGATAAAGACAATTCTGCAAGCCAGTCCTTCATCTCAACTTCTTCTTTTCACCTCCCTCTTCGATCGATCCGGAAGACGTTCCCTTAGCAATTGATCCTCGGTCGAGTTGGAAAACAACCCTTGAGACCTCCGAGCTCCTAAAGATATAGACAGACTTAGACGAGGGCATCTTGAACCCCTCTTTATGTGTGATTTTTGAAGATGGACACAAAATGAGTACTACGCAGGTCTTGCTATCTCTCTGATATAACACATTTTGTATATGGACTTCAAGTTAATCTTTAGTTAATTTTGTGATCAAAGATTACATGCTCAATTCTGACATATAAAAAGTACAATTAATACTGATTATGGTAAGTGTTTTCTTGTCGAAAATAGAGCTTCTAGTATCTATTACATCTCACAAGAAAAAGTAAATGATAAAGAGAAACAAATCATTATGAAATCAACAGTTAGGATATATAAACTATTGAAGAATCATTAAACTGTCAAATGTAGAGTTGATAGGAGATGTCTAGCACAAAGAAAATAGCTTTTAAATCATGCTAACCGGGTAAACACAATCACATTCATCATAAAAGGATTGAGAGCCTTTTTTCTATAACTAATATAATTAAACAAATAGATAAAAATGATATGTTTACTATAATACAATTAAATTTTTCAAATAATTATTAAGTATCAATTGATCGTATACCGTAACAAATGAATGGGATTCAACTATATATGCATTTGTCTTGATGTCATCTCTAACAGATTTGCAAGATTTACATATTTTATCGCCTTTTTGTTTGGTTTCTGAAATCGAAATGTGAGCACATTGTTTTCCAAATATCAGAATCTATCCAAACAAGTTCTCTGTTTTTTTTTATTTTGTTGTTTAGTTAACGAGAGAATTTAGTTTTTTTTTTATAATTTCTGGATTCTATTAAATGTTTTCGTTGAAACATATTTAAATAAAATTGTTAGTAAATTTATGATAGTATATTGTGACATTTGAATGAAACTAGTTATAAACATATATCATGAATGCCATCAACCAACAATCTTAAAATCCATGATCTATACACGAGCCATTGTAACAAAACCGATAAGAATCAACCTTTATCGTTTTTGTTATGTTTTAGTAAGTATATCATAATTAAAATCTATAAAAAAATTGTTTAGTCTAAGATATGACTAAATTATATATGAGTGTTTATATTTTTATTTAAATACTATTGTGTGCCTTCGTCATTAGTCGGAGCAAGATGCGAAAGTTCTACCCGTTCTTTATCCATCGTGAGCAGTTTACTACGGTTCGTATGCGATGTACCTGCAATGATGATGGCTCAACAAATGTTGGCGGGATAGGTTGATAGAATGTACACGACAAACATTACCTATTTTTCAAAAATAAAACATATTTTTGGGAACATGCACGCTACTTTATGGATCTCACATCCGAATAATAATGCATATATCTATCTTTGATGACTAGCTATGATATCAATTAAAAATTGTTCCATCAATAACGAAACAAAGAAATTAACACTCGTTATTTCACATGACCATCATTTATTGTTTATGAATCTATTTACAAATACTTATTTTGCTTAAATCTTACTGAAAATGTCATAACAGATTCTCCTTAGATTAAGCCATAAATACACACTTAAATAACTCGTTAAAGATTTTTCTATCTCTAAGAATATTTTAGACATTTATTCTTAATGTTTAGGTGGGCTCCAAACCCTAATCTATAATCACTATTATTTTTTTTAGTGTTTGCCACCGACTGAATTTGTCCAATTTCTAGTAATTTATTTATATTTAACCAATTGCATTTGTCGAAATTCACGAGTTCTTCAAATATTTAAACAATACTTATGAGATTTTTTTTAGCTTCTTGATCTCGCTATTTCCAACGAAGTCTTGTCCACTCCCAAAATTAAATCCGGATTACTCTCGACAAAATCCTCAACTACGTGTAACAGACAAAAACAAACTTTCAAATGACGTATAAACAATACTGCATAGTGAAAATAATTACATAAATTAACTCCTTTATTTCCATTCTGAATATACAAATTACTTAAAGTAACTACACATCTAATGCGTTTAAACATCAATGCATAGTGAAAATAATTACATAAAATAATTTCTTCATTTTCATTCTGAATTTTCATTATTCAAATTAATTTGGATAAGCATTTCTGAGAGATATTTAAAAAAAACATTACTGATAACGTTAGATAGATTGTCCACGCGTTAATGCGGAACCAAAAATTCAAGTCAAAAGATGCACGCCAAGAATTGCACAATTGTTTGAATATAGATGTTTATTTTAGATTCAACTCATATTATTTCTTTATTCTAATATTAGAAAAGAAAAAAGAATAATTTTATTGATTTGATTGAATGATTGATTCAAAAATACATATGGTAATGTGTATTTATAATACACAATCTATTCAAGATCAAGAATTAAATAATGCAAGATCAATTAAAGAAAGAAGAAAATGAAAGAAAGAAAGAAAAGAAATAAAGAATGAAAGAAGGAAAGAAGGAAAAGAAACTAAAAAAAGAAAGAAATTTTATCAAATGATATTTAATATTCCCCTGACGATGAGAAGTATGAATTGAATACTCTCATCTTGGAGAGTAATTGATGAAGCATGATAGTTCACATGTGGCATTGGCTTAGCACTGCTCCGAAAAAATGATTACCTACATAGTAAAAAAAATATAATAAGTAGTAATAGAACGACGAGAATCCAAACATAATGCACAATAGGCATCTAAAAAAATTATGGTTTAGATTGTAAAGAAATACTTCCCCATCATCAAAGGCCCGAAATAGAAGAATCTGTGAACAATCGGCCAGAATAGAGAAAGTAGATTCGCCGGAATAGAAGAACAAAATATGTGTATCCTAGAATAGATTCGGCCGGAGAGGAAAGAAGAACCTCCGGAAAGAAGAATCGGCGAATGAATTTTCTTGCCGAAGACAATCCCGACGAAGACAGAAAAGAATCAACGAAGAATTCCGGAGAAGAAATTCAACGAAGAGAAAGAAAGAAAAGAAATCGGTGGATGAAATCGCCGAAATGAAGAAGAATTTGAAATCTGAAGTCGCTGAAGAAGAAGCAGCGAAAAGGAAGCAACGACGAAGAAGACAAGATGAGAGAAAATGCCGAAAGAAATTTCGGAGAGAGAGTAAAATACAAAAGAAGAATACCGGTCGAAATCACCGGTGAAAGGCAATTTGTCTTGTATAAAAGAAAAATACAAGATAGGAGAAGAAAGAATCGGCGAAGAAAAAAAACATCCGCAAATGAGGTCGATCAATTAGAATTAGAATTCTCAAGAAACAAAATCTTCAAGATTTGTCGGAAAGAGAGAACGCCGAAAAAAGAGTATCGGTGAAGAAGAAATAAAATACCGGTAGAAAAGAAATACGAAAATTTGCCGTAAAATAGAGAACATAATCTGGCCGATTGCAGAATTGGAGAAATAGAAATCCTCCGAAAGAGAGCCGGATGAACAGAAAAAATCGCCGAATGAATCATTCATCGAAAGAAAGAAATTGTTGAATTCAGCTGAAAAAATATGCTCTGATACCATATTAAAAAAGGAAAAAGAATAATTTTATTGATTTGATTGAATGATTGATTCAAAAATACATATGATAATGTGTATTTA
Source organism: Gynandropsis gynandra (assembly GCA_036759665.1). Classification (NCBI taxonomy): domain Eukaryota; kingdom Viridiplantae; phylum Streptophyta; class Magnoliopsida; order Brassicales; family Cleomaceae; genus Gynandropsis; species Gynandropsis gynandra. The sequence goes on along the minus strand of CM071864.1, from coordinate 44,667,239 downwards.
TAATACACAATCTATTTAAGATAAAAAATTAAATAATTCAAAATCAATTAAAGAAAGATAAAAAAGAAACAAAAAAACGAAAGAAAGAAAAAAACAAATAAAAATAAAATAAAAAAAAAAGAAATTTTATCACATGATATTTAATATCTAAAAATATATGCCATTTTTATTTCTAGAAAGGTAATTTTCTATCATCTTCATCTTGTCATAATAAAATATAAGAATAAATTTCTCTATTTTGTTCAATTCTTTTGTAATATTTTCTTTTAATTACATTTTATACATATATAATTATATACTTATAATATATTTAATATATATATTTATAATACATGTATTGAATAATAATAACAATATAAAATACATTAATATATATATATAACATACTTTGTATAATATAGTTATATCTATATCTTATTGAATAATAATAACAATATAAAATACATTAATATATATATATAACATACTTTGTATAATATAGTTATATCTTAAATATTAATATAGATACATATATCTATTAGTACGTAACATATGTAAACATATATATTAGTACATACTGCACATATATATATATATTATTAATATTATATAATATCTGTACATTGATATGCGCACCATATATATTATTGCAAAACATATATACACATTATATACATATTATATATAATAATAAATAAACATATTATATTCATATAATATGTGCTTTATATTTTGTAATATATATGTACATCCAATTTTTTTAATACATATCAACGCGATAATTCTAGAATACAAACAATATAATATTATATGTTATTTACGGATTCAATTTCCAAACAATTTTGATTTTGATTTGATTCGATTTCAAACAAAAAAATATATAAACTTTAAGATTATATATCTCCAATTATAATATAAATTTAAATATATATATATATATATCACATGTTAAATACAGTATAGACTAAATCTTAGTCATAATATATTATATTATATAATTTTGTGGGTTAAGTCATCGATCAATAATATTTATCTATTGTTTATTATTATGAAGATAGACTATGCCACTCATGACATTTCGTGACCTTAGTCAACAATCAATAGTATTAATATATATAAATATTTATCTTCTATTTATTATTGTTATATGATGATTATACCATCCATTTTTTGTATCATATTATTTTATTGTGTTACTTATTTTATTTATGTAAAAGATGAAAAAATCCAATCCATTATTTATTTAAATTGTTTTTATTATTCAATTTTTAATTGGTTAAATGAATCCAAAAATAAATTATTATAAATATAGATGTATCTATCACATGAATTATTATTTTAACTCTCTTTTCAATGTCATAACTTATATTTGTTTATCACTCTTCAATGATAAGAGATCATCATGTCCACCTGATGAATCTCAAAATCACGACATTTGATGCTTTAGAAAAAATTATATGACATAGGTGTTTGATGCTAAAATGCATCTAAAAGACAAAAAAGTTCAGTGTCATGATTGATAAAGATAATAATTTCTTAAAAGATGAAAAGACAAAAGCCATAATATTTTTACGTCGTTATACTGTCGATGGATTAAAGAATTAATATTAAACAAAAGAACATCCCACATATTTATAGGAATGTCTTAAAGATCGATTTGATCACAAAAAAATATGTGATCCTCCCAAAGGCAAAGAATAATTCTTTGAATTTGTGATTCCAAGATTATAAATTCGTGGATGAATATCATTCTGCAATGTTCGAAATAATCTCCAGAATGGAATTATGTGGAGAAAAAAATAAGGGACTATGATAAGTTAGAGAAGACATAATCGACATTCCATGTTGATAATGTCATTTTACAAGAACAATATGCGCGAAGAATTTCAAAACATATCGCGAGTTGTTAAAGCATCTCCTTGTTACAGAACAACAGAACGAGCTATTAATGAAAAATCATCTTTCTCGTCCCACTGGTTCTGCACCGTTTTATGAAACGAATGCGACTTCATCAAATTATAACCATTGGTATGACCATTGGTGCGACATATACGTGGTCGTGGTTGAGACCTTGGAAATGGTCATGGACGTGGTAATGGATATGGTTGAGGATAAATCCACCAAATAATATCCATCATGGAGATAATAAAAGGAAGGATCGTCGAGTGACTGAAAATGAAAAATTTGACTAAAAAGCAAAAATATACATTATGTTATCGATGTGGTATGGATGAACGTTGGTCTCAAGTATGTCGTACACCAAGGCACTTTGTTGATTTATACCAGAAGTCTAAAGGATAAAGGCAAAAATATTCAAACAAACATTGGCTTTGGTAACTCAATGACTTTCTTGATGACGAAAATGGTGGAATGCACCTATACATTGCATATTTTGTGTACCAACCTAACAATAAAAATGATGAAAGGAAAATGAGATATCGACATGAATTTCTTTTGGTAACATTATCTCATTTTAAGACTTAGCTTGTTTTGTTATTTTCGGATGTATTTTCTTTTGTTATTTTTTAAGTTTTTATTAGATTTTCTTTTATTGTAATATTTTGCTTACTATTATATATTAAATTCAACATTTGTTTCATATTTTCAGGTTCACCCATGTCTTTATTGGATCAAAGCAATGTAGAACATGTTACGGTCAAATTTTAATGATAGAGACACATGTCTAGCCGATTGTTCTACGACACACGTACTATTGAAAGAAACAAATATTTCTCCAAATTGAAAATATATGAATCTAATGTCAATATGATATGTGGAAATAGAAAAATAATTGAGCGATATGGATAAGCAAACTTTATAATGTTGAGAGGGACACGATTTATTATATAAGATGCATATATCTCTTCACAATCCTAAAAAAAACTTATTGAGTTTAAAAGATATTCGCTGAAATGACTATCATGTTGAAACTATGAATGATGAAAATCATGAATGTCTTTATATCACGAGAATAGTTTCTAGAAAGAAATATATTGTGGAAATATTATCATATTTATCCTCTGGATTATAGTTATAAAGAAATAACAATGGTTGAATCATATGCCACTTTCAAACCAAATTATGAAGACGTATTTAAAATTTGGTTTGATCGACTGTGTCACCCTAGTTTAATAATGATATGAAGAAGCTTTCAAAACTCCAATTGTCATCAGTTAAAACATAAAGGTATTTCAATCTCGTGAGATCACACGTAGTGTTTGTTCTCAAGGAAAATAGATAATAAAACCATCATCGGTCAAAGTTGGACATGAATCATCATCATTTTTAGAACGATTACATGGGGATATATGTGGACCTATTCATCCACCAAGTAGACCGTTTCAATACTTCATGATATTAATTGATTCTTCAAGTAGATGGTAAAAAATTTGTCTATTAACAACCCACAATGTTGCAATTGCGAGGTTTTTAGCTCAAATAAAAAATCACGTGCTCAATTCCCAGATCACCCTATTAAGAAAGTGAAGCTTGATAACGCTGGTGAATTCACTTCTCAAGCTTTCAGTGACTATTGTACAATGATTGGTATTGAGATAGAACATCTCGTACCACGTGTTCATACGACAGAGTCATTGTTTAAATGTCTCCAACTTATTGTTTGACCATTACTAATAAAAACGAAACTTCCATTTTTTGCTTGGGCACATTCCATTTTACATGTTGCAGCCTTAATGCAAGTAAGGCCAAGTGCTTATCATAAAAATTCTCCATCACAATTAGCAAATGAACAAGAACCAAATATATCTCATCTTCAAATATTTTGTTGTGCAATATATGTTCCGATTGATCCATCACAACGGACAAAAAATGGGCCTACAATATATATTAGGAATTTATGTTGGATATAATTTATCATATATCTTTAGATATCTTAAACCACAAACGAGTGACTTCATAGCTCGCTTTGCTAATTTTCATTTTAATGAGAATGAATTCTCAATGTTAGGAGGAGGAATAAAACAAGCTCGTATAGAAATACCAAAATTTCTTGTGGGTTAAAGAATTTTAAATGAGTCTATAACATGCTTGAAATATGGACGACCACTTGGTTCAATGATATTGATTCTAATATCATAGAAAACAATTTGATAATGATATTGATTCTCATATCATAGAAAACATCGAAAAGGAAATAAACGAGAAAGATTATCTTTAGAATGAAAATCATGAAAATAATCATGAGCATAGAGAGAACAATAAGATTTCCATTAAGTATATCTATAATGAAAAATTATAAGAGCAGATGAAATAAAAGTCAATGATGAAATATTATCTTTCTCTATATCCAAAGAAATTAAAAATGATAGTGAAGATCCAGAGCCGATGTCAATGCCAAAATATCAAAAAAGACATGATTGGATAAAATGGAAAGAATCTATGCAAATAAAATTAGACTCATTAAATTAAAGAAAAGTATTTGGATAAATCGTTCAAACTCTTAATCGTGTTAAACCAAATGGATGCAAATGGTACAATCGTCTAAGTGAATATCTAATAAAAAAGGATTTGTGAATAACCCTATTTATCCTTATGCATTTATTCAAAAAACAACAAATGGATTTGTGATTATAGTTTTTTATGTGGATTAAATATAGTTAGGATCTCAAAAGAGATTACGAGTACTCAAAATTATTTAAAAGAGAAATTTAAAATGAAAGACCTTGGACAAACAAAATTTTCTATTGGTTTACAAATAGAGCATCTAAAGAATGATATATACATCAATCAAATTATACAAAAAGAATATTAAAACGCTTTAACACGGATAAATAAAATCCATTAAACACTCCAACGGTATATAGATGTTTAAATGTTAAAAGGATATATTTCATTCTTGTCAAGATAAAGAAGAGATACTTGGACATGAAGTACGATATATGAGTGCGCTAGAGGCTCTCTTGTATCTAACAAATTGTATTTCATCTAGATATAACATTTGTTACTAATCTATTGTCACGATATAGTTCATCCTCTACACATCGTCATGAGACAGAGATTAAACATATATTTTGGTATTTGTAAGAACGATTGATTTAAGTTTATTTTATCTTAACGATTCAATACATAAGTTGATTAATTTTGCAGATGGATATATTATTAGTACATACTGCATATATATATATATATAAATATTTATTATTTGTATCATATAATATATGTACATTGATATGCGCACCATATATATTATTCCAAATATATATTACGTGTATATGTATACATACGATCAGTATAATAAATAAATATATTATATTCATTTAATATATGCTTTTTGTAATATATACATTTATCTTAAAATTTGTATATAAATTATTAATTTGAATATAGTCGTTAGATATATGCAAACGCAACAATACAAAGCTACGAAATAAAAGGCTCAATTTGATCAATAGATTTACAATTTGTAATGTAAACTAGTAATGCGATTTGTTTATAATAAATTTGAAATTATAGAATATAAATTGTTGGAAAAAACAATTGCACGAATTGAGCCATAATGTTTTCATGATTATTTTTTTTATCTGTATCTGCATAAATATTGAGTATTAAATATATTCAATAACATGATTTAAGAGCAATCTGAGTTTAGATATCACAACATCTAACAATGACTAAGTAACCTGAAATCCAGAAGCAGGCTCCTAAGAACAATATAAAGATCCACAGTTACAAATCCTATAAAAAAAGGATTAGAAATAACTCACTACTCCAGAAGCCATGTTTGCAGAAACAAATCCGATACTCATTAGATCAAGCTCTACATATCTTCGTATTATTTTCACATATGCATTTCATACTTGACCAAAACCATAGTTTTATTGAGATGATTGAGAAGAAACACTCGTATATGTAGATGCTTATCCTCGACTAACCTCGGTCCACAACAAGTAGCAAGAGAGGAAACCCTCGAATTACTCCTTGGTAATGCCCTTTGTGATTCAACTTCACTAATAATCCTTTGAACAACCTTCAAAAGCATAATTCGGAGGGTAAATAACTCCGAGTTAATAGGATACTACATATCACTATTCGCATAACCAACAACAAAAATTTAACTATCAAATTATGTGAATAATCGAAAGTATCTCATCAACCTTCCGAAAATCGCGAGATTGAGCGGAATCGAAAATTTACGAGACCTTATCGAAATCGTGCGAGATCAAGACAAATCCAAATCAAATAGGTAACCACAATTAGAAAGATCAAACTCAACCAGAACCTCAAGGAATACCCACAAGCACCAATCACTACGGTCAACACCCACATTCCGAAAACTATATTCGTACGAGTAAGCAAGATATAGGGACACAGACAAACCCAAAGAAACCCATACTTTTGCAGACTCAGCGGGACTTCGAAGCTTGGATATGATGAAGTAGAGGAGCTGTTCTCCAAGAGTTGGGTTCGAATCTATGATAGTATGTTACCTCTTTAGCACAAAGACCACATAACTCTGCAATCATCAAGGTACAATCAATTTAAATCTTTTTTAGCTAGATTTCAAAAAGTATCCTACATGAAAAGATTCGAAACTTATAAAAAGACATCAAAAGAATAATATAGGGTAAAGAAACCTTAACTCAGCAGCCATTATATCCTCCTTTCATCGATCTTTATGGACAATCTCTACATCTTTATAAGAAGAAGATAGAAGCAATAATGGTTGCCATCAAATAAGATTTTCAAAACCAAGACAAAATCTATACATAATACATGTCACGACACTAAAAGCAAACTATTCAAATTCTCCATGTCGTTACTGCCCTTTGCACCACATAAGCATATTCAAGAAGAAAAAATATGGCATAAATTGAGCACATATCAATAATTGTTTCAAGATTCCTATCCAAATGAACAATAGAACAAAAATGTAAGGTGTTTTAATATTTCTCTATGGAAGTTGCATTTAGAAAGTTAGAACAAAAAGGAGGAAATAAACCTCAAAATCTAAATCTCAAAACAAATGGGTTATAAACAAACGACCATCTAGAGGTAGTGAGGAAGCTAACTTGGAATATTTGAAGATGGAAACAAAATAAAGAGAAAAAACCCAATATGCTAATGCAATGACAAAAGAGATTTGAATCTGGCAGCCATTATATCCTTCATTCATCACTTTCTCTAGACAATCTCTACATCTTTATAGGATGGACAACAATGGCTGCCATCCAATCAGATTTCCAAAACAAACACAAATCTATACATAAAAACATGTCACAACACTAAAAATGCAAACTATTCAAATTCTCCATGTTGTCATTGTCCTATGCACCACAGAAGCGGATTAAAGAAGAAAGTATGGCGTAAATTGAGCAAAAATCAATAATTGTTTCATTTGACTATTATTAATATCATACTTTATCCAAAATTGGTAGTTTAGAAAAGACCATCAATGCAAGAACTTACACACGAGCATTTTCACGTTTATGTTCTTTTAACAAACATGCTTCTTAGAATTTAGATGATGAAGTCAACGAAGAATTAACCTCCATAAAAAAGCTACCGAAAGTTAGCTGAAACCGATCAGTCTCTGCCACACGGATATGTTCTACAATTAGAACATTTTGACTTTCGATATATTAACACATGAAAGCTTATTTGATAGGAAAATAAAAAATGTTAATTCGAACCGACCTAGAAGCTTCTTACCCGCGACAGCGAATCCACATGATGGGCCACCGTCGGCACCGTCCTTTGCGACAAGACCCCAGGTGAAATAGCTAGATACAATATTTAAGAGAGAGAGAGAGAGATAGATAAAACATAGTCGGCGAAGATGAATGGAAATCACGGAAGGTTAAGGCTTGCCATTGTCGACTCATTCGCCTTCGCGGTCCGCTTCCGGTCACCTGTAGCTAAAATTGAGTATAAACCTCAAAATCGGCATCATCGAAGACGCAATTGTGTAGCGTGGGGTTGAAGGGGAGAGATATGGCAGAACGTTTGCTTAACGAGTTAGATGTTAACGAAATTCACATCGGCAGAAGAAAAATTAAACCTCAAATTCTAAGCTATTGAACTGTTGGGTAGCGGGAGGGATATGAAAACCTCGAAATCCATGTCGGCGGCGGCGACACAGTTGGGTAGTGGGAGGGTATGAAAACCGTGAAATCCATGTCGGCGGCGGCGGCACGGTTGGGTAGTGGGAGGGAGACGGGGTTGGGTAGCGGGAGGGAGAGGGAGAAAGGTATTTCATGCGGCGATGTCATGAGGGAGAGGTTGAAGAGAGGGATTTAGTGAAATCAAGTAGGTTGAATCAAAATTGGATCCAAGGAATTAAAATTATAAACAATCCATTATATTTAAAGCAATTTATTAATTCATTGGGTTCACATCGGAGGAAGACAAGGAAATCGTTCGATAACTTTTGTTGGAAGGGGATTTTTCTCTCTCTTCTAACGTGACAGCACTAGAGACTGACTAGAGACTGACGTGACAGCACTAGAGAGGGAGAAAAAACCTCCATACATTTTAAACTGATGTATCAGCTTAAGGGCACATTGCCTTAGGCAAACCCAATGTGCAGCGGTGATGGTTCACATAGTTATGTTCACAATTCTTCATATCAAGTACTTCTGGATCCTCACATATATAATATATTTACTTTATATTATCTATTTCAAATCACATCCCAAGATTGGTAACACATCTTATATGATACAGAAAGGCAATAAATTGTGTTCAAACAAAGAGTAACAATATCATTTTCGAAAAGCTTGATCTCTATGGGTATCATCAAGATTTTAGCACCTTCAACATTGTGGATTTCGGTTGTTCTGTTGGACCCAACAGGTTTGATGCTCTCCAAAACATTATAGAGATTGTGAAACTCAAATATCAACAAGATAAAGAGTGGTAATCACAAAAATGTGGAGTTCCATGTTTTCTTCAACGATTAGTCCAATAATGACTTTTCAAAACTATTTTTTCGCAGAAGTACCAAGATTCTTCTGTCATCGAGTATTCTCGAGAAACACTATTAACATTGGACACACTTCCTACAGATTTCATTGGTTGTCCAAAAATCCACAAGACGTATGCAACAGAGATTCCTCGGCATGGAATGACCGAATGACATAAGATAATATGCCTAACATGTATTGTGTACCATGTTAAGAAGAAAGGTCGCGTCCCGCTCTCAAAACTGCAGCCCGCTCTCTTGGCCCCGTCCCGCTTCCTTCTCCACGTCCTGCTCTTCGTGGTCCGCATCACACGTCTCGCGTCTCGCTCACCGTGGCCTGCTCTCTTTGCTCAAGTCATCTAGTCAAAGCTAATTTATGAGCTTCGCGCTCTCCTATGTCTAGTTGACCGCTCCAGCTCATGCACGATACATCTAAACTTGTGCTTTGCAATTGTAATTGTATTTTCCTTGTTTTTCTCTTTTCTAATAGTTAGGATTGTAGTATAAATATGTACCTTTATATCCAATGTTAAACATAAAGGAATAGTTGTTCTTATTCTCTTTAATTCTTTCAATCTTTCGCTCGCTCTCAATCTTTCTAATCTTGATTCCGCTGATTCATCTTTGATTTTACAAAATCTACATGGTATCAGAGCGGTGATTGAATCTCAGAAAATCTTTGATCGATTTTGTTCCTTTTTGAAATTTCATCTTTTTCAAAAGTTGTTTTCGATCAAAATTTTTTAATCTCTCTTTGGTTTTTGTTTCCGTTTGTTTTCCCGGATCTCTTGTCATGGACTCGACCAAAAGGATCTCAATCTCATTCAATGGAAACAATTATTACATCTATACGAAGATTGCTAAGGCCAATCTTGGCATGCAAGTTCTTTGGGATTTTGTGACAGGATCGGATGTGAAACCGGTCGATTCAAGTGTCGGATCAGAAAAATGGGAACAAAATAAACTTATTGTCTTAGTTTTTTTATAAAATTCCCTCGAATCTCATATACTTCGTAGATATGGGCACATAGAGTCTCCTAAGGAGCTTTGGGGCAAGCTAAAACATGTTTTTGGCAATGAATCCAATCTTAACCGCGTGTATGAAGTAAAGAAAGACCTTAATAATCTAAGGCAAGAGGGAAAACCTTTTAACCAGGCTTTCGGTATTTTAAGGAGTTATGGTCTGAACTCGATACTCTAAGACCTCATACTGTGGATCCTATTGAAATTGCTCAGAGAGCGAACCATGATAAGGTCTTTTGCCTTTTAATCTCCCTCGAAGACAAATACAACGACCTTATTCATCACATACTGCGCCAAAACGAGTTTTCCTCGTTTAATTAAGTTTGTATGATGACTAAAAGGGAGGAAAGAGGACAACATTTCTTTAAAGGATTGATCGAAGAAGCTAATGTCTTCAAAAGCACCTCTGGCCAAGCCGCTACTATCAAGCCTTTCAAAAAGCAGTTTTCTTGTGAGTATTGTAAAAACAAAGGTCATACAAAGGATCGTTGTTGGACCCTTCACCCCCATTTGAAGAACGGAAGTCGTGACGGTCAAGGGAAGGCTAATATGGCCTCTGAGTCTTAGTTTGTCACCAAGGCATACTTCGAAGGGGTTTTTTTCCAAATTATTATGGTAGGAAATCAAACAAACAAAGCTGATGAAGAGGGAGGTAATGTTATCTCTCCTTTCTCTATTGTTCGAAACCATATTATAATAGATTCTGGAGCTACAAATCATATGATAAAAAATATGACTTGCTTTAAGATATAAAACCTCATGGTAGCTCTGTTTCTATTGCAAATGGGGAGAGTGTTCCAATTAAGGGAACATGGAATCTTAAGCTTCTAGGTCATGATACAAGGGCTCTCTTCGTTCCAAAATTTTCTAATAATCTTATCTCTCTCCAAAAGCTTGCAAAAGACCTTAATTGCTATCTTTGTTTCAATTCTAACTCATTTTGGATGCAAGATATTGAAAGCAAACAAGTAACCGGCAAAGGAAAGCTCTTCAATGGTCTTTATCTTCTCGAATCTATGTATTGTGATCATGAATATGTGTTTCTATCAAACACAAATTTTCATAAAGTTTCTATGTGGCATCATAAGAAAGCATGTAAAACAAGTTTTTCCAATTTTTGTTTCGGTTTATAAAAATTGTTTTGAATTGATCCACTCTGATGTTTGGACAACTCCATGTGTTTCTCATGATCAAAAGAAATATTTTGTAACCTTCATCGATGAAAAATCAAAGTTTACATGACTTTATACTCTCTCGTCTAAAAGTTGTGTTCATGATGTGTTTGTGAAGTTTCATAAGCATGTTTTAACTCAATATGATGCTGTCTAAGGACTAGTAATGGTGGAGAGTATACTGGTCTTCAGTTTCGCATGTACCTTGAAGAACAAGGCATTATACACCAAACCTCGTGTCCCTAAACTCCGCAACAAAACGGAGTGGCCGAAAGGAAGAGTAGATACCTAATAGAAGTCTCGACAACTATCACGTTCGGCCGAGATGTTCCTCAAAGGTTTTGTTGAGATGCGGTCATGACCGCATGTCACGTCATTAATAGAATTCCAATAAAGGTTCTAAAGGACATATCAACTTATGAGGTATTAAACTCTACAAAACCTGATCTTGAGTACGTTGCAACTTTCGGTTGTGTGTGTTTTGTTCTTGTTCCTGACTCACAATGAAACAAGTTAGCCATGTTCATCGGATACTCAGTAAATAAAAAAAGCTACAAATGTTTCGATCCAAAAATAAAGAATGTAATAGTGTCTCGAGATGTTATGTTCCTCGAGGAAAAGAGCTTTCATGATAAAATCTTCTGAGAATAGATTAAAGGAATCTCAAAACCAAATGATATAAGTTTATCCCTTAAAGACTAGTAAATACTATTTCGGCAACTAACAATGAAACAAGTCCCCTACCAAGTGTACCTGTGCCTCATGAAGACTAAAATGACCAAGAAATCTGAGAAAATGAAGAACAAGAAAGTCCTAATGAGATCATTCCTTCTGAGAAAAATCATGAGGATGAACTCGGGTTTCAAATCATGAGAACAAAGAACAAAGTCATGATCCCAACCAAAATGAGGATCATGACGTCGATGAAGTCGAAAGAAGGATTCTAAATGAGGTAATGCCTCGGAGAAGCACTAGAATAAGGCGACCAGTCTCGGATTGGATTCATAATCCTATTCCATGGTTTGGCAACCAAACACCCAATTTCAATTTTTTCTAAAAGAAACTTTTGATATAAAGGATCTAGGTGAACTTAAGTTATTCTTGGAATTGAAGTAACTAGATCTAATGATAATTTATTTCTTTCTCAAAGAAATTATTCTTTAGATCTTTTGAATGAAACAGGTAAAATCGGATATAGACACCTTGTCGGTACGGTAATATACCTCACGATAAGAAGACCTGACTTGTGTTATGCTGTGAATCAGGTTAGCCAGCATATGCATACTACGAAGGAACAACATTGGAAAATGGTGGACCGAATCCTCCGATACATCAAGAACGCTCTATGAAAAAGGTATACTAATAAGTAAAAATGACGATACTAGTCTAATTGGATACTATGATGTAGATTGGGCTTGTGACCGCAAAGACCGAAACTCAACGATACGGTTCTGTACCTTTTTCGAGGGAAACCTCATCACTTGGAGAAGCAAAAAAGCAATCGGTGGTCTCTCGTTCCAGGTTGAAATCGAGTACCAAGCTATGGCAAATACAACATGTTAGTTCATTTAGATTCGAGCTCTACTCAAAGATCTTTGGCCTCGAACCCTCGCAGGCGACGGTGCTTCATTACGATAATCAGGCGGCAATTTACATTGCCTCCAACTCGGTGTTCCACGAAAGAACAAAAAAATTGAAGTTGACTGTCATTTTGTTCGAGAGAATCTCAAAGATGACGTTATTGAATTCATATACATAAGAAACTCAAATCATTTGGCCGATTTCTTCACCAAAGCCACAAGTGAAAACATTTGCAAAGATCTCAATTCTCGGATCGACCTCGCTGATATCTTCAATCCCAAGACATCGCATTTAAGTTTAGTCTATCGTCCCTCGAGCTCATAAGCTTTTGTGCTCTTTTTCCTTTGTCGAGTTTTTTTTCCTAATTGAGTTTTCCCTAAAAATGTTTTAATGAGGCTCCACTTCTGTTGCTTTTAAACGCCTAAGCTTGAGGGGGAATGTTAAGAAGAAAGAACGTGTCCCACTCTCAAAACCGCGTCCAGCTCTTCGTTACCTGCATCCCCCGTGCTGCGTCTTGCTCTCCGCGGCCTACTCTCTGTGCTCAAGTCATGCGATCAAAGCCAATTTATGAGCTTTGCGCTCTCATATGCCTAGTTGACCGCTCCAGCTCATGCACAATACATCTAAACTTGTGCTTTGCATTTGTACCTGTATTTTCTTTCTTTTTCTCTTTTCTATTTATTAAGATTGTAGTATAAATATGTATCTTTGTATCCAGTGTTAGACAAAAGTGAATAGTTATTCTTATTCTCTATAATTTTCACGATCTTTTGTACGTTCTCAATCTTTCTAATCTTGCTTCCATTGATTCATCTTTGATTTACATGGTATTAGAGCGGTGATGGAATCTCGGAAAATCTTTGATCGATTTTGTTCCTTTTGAAATCTAATCTCTTTCAAAATTTGTTTTTGATCAAACCTTTTTAATCTCTCGTTTTTTATCTCCCGTTGTTTTCTCGGATCTCTCGTCATGGACTCGACCAAAAGCATCTTAATCTCAGTCAATGGAAACAATTATTCCATCTGGACGAAGATTGCTAAGGCAAATCTTGGAAAGCGAGGTTTTTGGGGTTTCGTGACAGGATTGGATGTGAAACCGGTCGAATTAAGTGTCGGATCAGAAAATTGGAACAAAATAAGCTCACTGCCTTGGTTTTTTTACAAATTCCCTCGAATCTCATATACTTCATACGTATGGGCAAGTAGAGTCTCCTAAGGAGCTTTGGGTCGAGCTGAAACAAGTTTTTGGCACTGAATCCAATCTTAACCATGTGTATGGTGTAAAGAAAGCCCTTAATAATCTAAAGCAAGAGGGAAAGCTTTTTAACCAAGCTTTCGGTTATTTTAAAGAATTATGGTCAGAACTCGATTCTCTAAGGCCTCATATTGCGGATCCTGTAGAAATAGCTTAGAGATCAAAACGGGATCATGTCTTTTGCCTTTTATTATCCCTCAACGAGAAATAAAATTACCGTATTCATCACGCATTTCTCAAAACGAGTTTCTCTCGTTTAACGAAGTTTGTATGATGATTAAAAGGGAGGAAGGGGGTAAATGTCTCTTTGACGGAATGACCGAGGAAGCTAATGTCTCCAAAAGCACCTCTGGGCAAGCCACTACTATCAAGCCTTTAAAAAAGGAGTTCTCTTATGAGTATTGCAAAAAGAAAGGTCATACAAAGTTGTTGGATCTTTCACCCCCATTTGAAGAACAGAAGTCGTGACGGCTAAGGTAAGGCTAATATGGCCTCTGAGTCTTATTTTGTCACCAAGGCAGATGATCATCTCGTTTTCATACGTATTTCTTGCACGATTTTAGAGATGTTTACGATATAAATGCGATGTTTACGTATGATTATGTATCCGTTTTACTTGTTTTCGTGTTGTTATAGGTTTTTATGCATATTCGGTTCATTTTGGAGCTAAAGGACGTACACGAGACAAAATACAAACATCCAGGATCATCACGGAACAAACGGGACGAGAATCGGCGAAGAACACCCTTGCCCGCGCGGGGCGTTTAGTCGGCAAATCTGTCCAGCAACTTGAGCCCGACCAGGGCACACCCAAGCCCGACCGGGGCACACCTCAGCCCAAGCGGGGCACTCCCTAGCCCGACTGTGGCACCTCCTTTTCATCGCGTTCTTGTGCGATCTTCCGCGCCGTACCCGAGCGGGTCATTTTCTCTGCCCGCTCGGGAAGCGACCATCATCTGAAACTTAAAATAAGTTAATTTGACTTAAAACAAATGGAAGTTTGTGGGGGACTCATACAA
>CM071864.1:44624850-44648537 GCA_036759665.1 Gynandropsis gynandra | reverse complement strand
CCGCCCCGCGAGCCGGCTCGTCAGCTCGCGAGCCAGCTCGTCTAAGTTCGGACTCATTTTGGGCTCAGCTCGTGAGCTCGTTTTTTAAATGAGCTAGAAAATACTCAGCTCGGCTCGCTTAAATATGGTCCGAGCTAGAGCTGGCTCGCGAGCCGACAGCTCATTTTACACCCCTAAGTGTATAGGGAAGATTGAAACTTCATTTATTTCCTCTTCTCTATGATTTTTATGACATTCATCTATGTTTCTGTGTTTGTTTATATGATTCGTGAGTAAATCTATTTCCCATGGGTTAGAGATTCCTTTGTAATGGTTTTGTTTGGGTCTTGATGCTTGATTTCAGATTGTTCTCTCAAATAGTTTAATGGGTTGTTCTTAATGCTTTCATCCTTTTTAATGCCTTGATTGAATGAGTTTAGAGACTTTTCTTGGCTGAGAAATTAGATTATGTTCTTGGATTTAACCCTATAATGAATTAGATTAATGAGAATCTAACTGGGTTGTTAATCTATTCAGGAATCGTGATATTGTTCTTTATGCATCTAAATTATTGATTTGCTTCATTGAGAAATGAATGCGTTAATTTCCTAGGTAGTGAATTTAGACATCGAGAGAGCCATTTCCGATATTTGAGCTTGAGTTCACCATTGTGTTATAAAATCTGATTTCATAATTCATAGAAACATCCATTAAAAGTCCCGGCATTTTCGAAACCTATGATGTTTTATCTGATCGAATTTAATCTCGTTATTCTTTTGTGTCTTAGTTTTCTGGCTTGATAATCTTCCATTCCCTGCATGGTTTTAATTTTATGTTATCTTTATGTTTTGCTTTTATTTTCTAGCTTGAAAACCATATCGTGTTTGATCTTCTTCTCTTTAGTCTTAGTTTTGATATTCGCACTATTTCCTTGAGTTCGACCCTGAGATTACACGATCCGTACATTTGTGGTAGAGTGATTTCGGAATTAGAACTTGATTTAACTACACACCTAGGCTAGCATCACAAGGCAAAAGGAAGACCTTAAGTTCAACTTTTCCCAAGATAATTTTGTTTATCGTGTCTAAAAATGAAGGCATGGTTTGAAAAATGAGGCATACATTTCATTTTAGTATGTTTGAATCGAATTTGATTGAAGTACCTTCAAATACTTGGTGGCTTCATACTGGTGCGACAACGTATGCATCTAATGTTATAAATGGTTACCTAAATCTCCAGCGAATGCTGGAAATTGAAAGCTTTCTATTTATGGGAAACAATATGACAGTTATTGCCTAGATCTAGAAAACTGTTTATATGTTCCTGATTGTTCTAGAAATCTTGTTTCCGATTAAATGTTGGATGTATTAGGTTTTGAATTTCAGATTGAACATGGTTGTTTTTCATTGTATCGTGGTAAAAACCTATGTGGTATTGGTTTATTATCAGATACTTTGTAATGTTTCAATCTAAGTTCTATATTTATTAATTTCTAGTTTCATATTTGTGTTGAACATGATGTTGGTATGAAAAGGAATGCACTTAATGAGTCATCCGCTGACTTGTGGCATAAAAGACACGATCATATATCTAAAGAGAGGATCGTGAGACTAATTAAAACAATATTTTTGTCTCAATTGGATTTTACCGATTGGAATGATACTTGTATGGATTGCATTAAAGGTAAGCCAAACAAAACATGTATCAAGACATGCTTCCACAAGAAGTGATGGGTTACTCGATCTAATACATACATATATATATATATGTGTTCCTTTTGATGTACCATCTTGGGCCGGCGAAAAGTATTTCATCACATTCGTTTATGATTATTCTAGATATTGTTACCTTTATTTATTGCATAAAATAACTCAATCGGTTGATTTCCTCATGACATTCATTTTATAGGTTGAAAGACATTTAAATAGAAAGATTAAGGTAGTATGTTGTGATAGAGGTGGTGAATATTAAGGAAAAACATCGGAATTTGGACAAATTCAAGGTCCATTTCAGAAACTCCTTGAATCTATAGGCATTTATGCACGACATACAATGCATGGATCTCCACATTAGAAGGGTGTAGCGGAAAGGGGAAATCGTACATTGGTGGAAATGGTAAGGAATATGATGAACGATAGTTATGTACCTATCTCATTGTGGATGTATGCATTGAAGACATCTTTATACATATTAAATAAGGTACCTAGTAAAGCAGTTCCTAAGACACCTTATAAACTGTGGACATCTAGGAAACCTAGTTTTAGGCACCTTCATATTTGGAGTTGTCAAACTGAAGTGAGGATAGATAATCCACATGAAAAGAAATTGGATTCCAGAACCATTAGTGGTTATTTCATTGGATATCCAGAGAGATCGAAAGGGTATAGATTTTATTTTCCTAACCACTGTACAAAAATCGTAGAGTCAATATTTGTGGAAATGTGGGAGCACGTAATGTGAATATAAAAGAGTCATTGATGGACCAAAATCAATCAAGTGACCCACCTCAAGTTGATGTTTCGATTATTGTAGCACTACCACCAGGTATGAATATGGAACAACAACAAATAGATGCTCATGACACATTTGTAGATGCCATTATTCAAGAAGATTGGGAAAATGTTCAAGCAAATGAACAAGTGCATCCTCAAGAAGGAATAACTTTGAGGAGGTCTACTAGAGATAGAAGATTAGTTATTTCAAGTGAATATATGTGTTATGCACTTGAACATGAAAATCACTTGAAACCCAGTCTCTTTTGAACAAGCTATGAATGGTAAAAATTCTGAAAAAAAATGGTTGATGGCCATGAAAGAAGAGCTGAAATCTATGGATGATAACAATGTTCAGGAAATGACGTAATTATCGAAAGATTCTAAAAGAGTTGGATATAAATGGATCTTTACGACTAAGCGAGACTCTAAGGGTAATGTTGAGAGGTATAAAGCTAGACTTTTCGCAATAATGGTATTGACTATAAAGAGACTTCCTCTCCAATTTCTAGAAAGGACTCTTTAAGGATTGTCATGGCTTTGGTAGCTCACTTTGATCTTGAGCTTCACCAAATGGATGTTAAAATAGCAATCCTCAATGGATATTTAGAAGAATATATATGTATATATATATATATATGGATCAACCTCAAGGTTTTAAGACCACAAGTAGAAGCAATCTGGTATGTAAGTTTAAGAAATCAATCTATGGATTAAAACAAGCTTCTCACAATGGTACTTAAAGTTTAATGATAATGTATTATCATATAGATTTTTCGAAATGATCGTTGATCGGTGTATCTACATAAGATTATAGGAAGCAAGTTTATAATCCTTGTATTGTATGTAGATGATATTCTTTTTGTTGCCAATGATCGTCAGTTATTACATGATGCTAAGGATTATCTTTCTAGTAAGTTTTAGATGAAGGATATGGGTGAGGCTTCCTATGTGATCAGAATAGAAATATTTCGAGACAGATCATAGGAATTTTTGGATTATCTCCATCAAAAAAGTTTTAGAAAGATTTAAAATGGAATCATGTTCACCTAGTCCGGTTCCTATACAGAAATGGATCGTTTCAGTATATCCCAATGTCCTAAGAATGACTTAGAGCGTAAGAAACTTGATGGTATTCCTTATGCCTCTTTAGTCGAAAGTTTGATGTATGTTCAGATTTGTACTACACCGGATATCAGTTTTACGGTTTGCATGTTGGATTGTTACCAATCAAATTCCGAACCATTTCACTGGAGAGCTCCAAAGAAATTTTAAGATATCTACGAGGCACCAAGGATCACATGCTCACATTTAGAAGAACTAACAATATTGAGATTGTTGGTTACTCAGACTTGGACTATGTCGGATGTTCGGATAGTCGAAAATCAACATTTGGTTATTTCTTCCTTCTAGCTACGAGAGCTATTTCATGAAAGAGTGGTAAGCAATATGTTATTGCTACTTCCACTATGGAAGCTGAATTTGTAGCATGATTTCAAGCTACAGTTTAATTGTTGTTGTTGCATAATTTTGTTCATGGTTTAGGCATCATTGATACCATTGCTAAACTGATGAACATATAATGATAATGCGTTAGCCATATTGATCGTCTCGTTTTTATACATATTTCTCGCATATTTTAGAGACGTTTACGATATAGATGTGATGTTTAAGTATGATTTTGTATTCGTTTTTGTATTCTTACAGGTTTCAATGCAAATTCGGTTCATTTCAAAGCTAAACAATGTACACGGGACAAAGTACTAGGATCGAGGATCGTAATAGAGCAAACATGACGAGAAACATCAAGGAATGGGCAAGATGTGAACATGCACGGCCGAGCACAATGCATAGCACGACCGGGCATGGAATACAACAACCTGCACGACCATGCAGAACTACCAGCCCGATCGGGCTCAGCAACCAACACACATGCCCGACCGAAGTCACCCCATCAACACGACAGGGCGTATGATGAGCATGAGGTGCCCAACCGTGCACCAACCCCAGCCCAACGGGGCTCATGAAACAACAATCCTCCCCGAACATGCAGCACGGGCCGGGCATAGGAGAAGCTCGATCGGGCTGTAACTTGAGGATGTGCCCGACCAAGCTCACTCTTGTGCCCGGTCGGGTATGACAAAACACGGACAACATGGCAGAAAAGGAAAGCTCCAGCCATGGAAAAGAAAAGGAAAACACACGGGAAAGAATGGAAAAGCACGGCCAAAGGGGAAAGAAGAAGAAAAAGAAAGAGAATAAAAAGAAAGAGAATAAAAGAGGAAAGAGGAAGAAAAGGGATCAAAGAGAGGAAGATTCATTCAGTTACAGACACACATGGAGAGCAGAGAACAACAGAGAGAGTTGTAGAAAGAGAGAACGCTGGTTCGTGAGTTCTTGGCAGAGACATTCAAGGAGCATTGAAGATCGAATTAGGACTTCGGTTCCATTTGGTTTTTATGTTCTTTAAAATATCTATTTCAATTATGTTGTTTTCTTTCGAACGCATTAGCAAGTAGTCGTTTGGTTCTAGGAGAAAGGATTAGCCCATGGCTATCCCAGAACCACTTTGATTTATCTTTGAATGGAATTTCCTATTTTTGTTTTTCTATTCTTTGTCTGAGTGCTTGATTGATTTGTGTTTACGAAGGCCAAGTAAATGCATGTTTTAGGAACTTAGGAGAAGGACCGAAAAGAGAATTCTAATTCAGGATAATCAGGCTTAGAATAACCGAGGCTAGGACATGAAAGTAGGATAGTAGCGGTTGAGGGTAAAACGGATGAATCATTGAACTTATGGGTTTAGTTTAAGGTGTCAGCCACGAAAGTAGGGGATAACTTGACTAGATCACGTGTCTATACCTTGAGAGAGGGTAGATATCATATTAGGATCGTCCGCCTTAGATAACTTGATTAGGAATGCATGATTAGATAGGTTGATTGTTGGTTTCGGTAGTCTTGTAGTGAAACCGTAATCTTAGAACGTTTGTCTCACTGTTAAGAACTCGTTAGTTTATTGTTTTTAGTTATTTCATTCTTAAAACCAATATTCGTTGTTTGCAAGTTTGATTCGTAGTTTGGGTTTAGGTTGTGTTGCGTAATCCCTATGGGATCGACATTTAGAGTACTACATACGTACCGTGCACTTGCGAGTAGTTTAGGTTAATTTAGTTCAACTTGGAACGCATCACGTATTCTTCTCGAAGAACAATGGATACTCCAAGGGTGCCAAGAATATGGATTTAAAATATCTATCGGTCAAAGTAGAAGTGAAAAATCAAAGAGTTAAAATTGTGCATATCGGAACCCAAATATGAACACGAATTCGTAGACTAAAGGACTAAAGCCTTGCACATTGAGTTTTATTTGAGCTCTAGGTATCAATATAAGTTTTGATTTTACTTATCTATGAATCATAGTTTAGATATGCATATTTGTTATGATTATAGATATTTAGTCTTTGTTTAAAGACATTGTGGGATAAGATATTTGTGGATGTCTATCTTATCAAATTACAATTGTTTGAATTATATTGACTTGTGATACATGGAAGAAATCGGGATGTTTGTCAGGGCTATGATAGCCATGATTCGATCATTTTAATTATAAAGTTGTGACTCATATATATGATCACTTAAGTGAGCTCGATGATTTTATATACTTATCACATATGAACCTCGAGTAGAAGAATAGAAATTTTACTCTAACATTGATTCATATAAATATAAGTGTTTGATAATTGTTATTGAGCTAAATACGGTGATGATTAGTGTTGTATTGAGGAGACAATCATCGGATGAAAATACATCTGTGTCAATCCGCAATTATAAAAATATAATGATATTTTTGTGATTAATTACAAATTGAGGATTTACTATAATTATCAAAAAGTTAAAGAACTTGTCTTTTTTATTTTTTAAAATATATCTATTGTTTTGTTCGGAAGAGAATCACAATAAAACATTAACAAAAAAAAAAACAACAAAAGCAAAAATAATTCTCTTGTATCATCAAAGAGAATATTAGAGAGATTTTGGTGGGTTTGACATTGAAGAAAAAATCAAAATCTATCCATTACAACATGAAAGATTTTAAATAAGTAATTTCATATATTTTTAGTTGAATTGAAGAAATGTTTAATTTACATTGTATTATTTCAATAGCTCTAAAACAGAGCTTCTGAAAAGTCCCTAGACAAAAACCAAAACACCTTTTGCCTCAACTTATAAAACCAAATCCGTTGTACCAGATTCCAAATCTTCTTCTCGCATAGTTAACATCATAGTGATTATCTCCGGTCCCTACACTCCAGCCAACTGAAATCTTCATAATCAATCCCAAATAAAAATCAAATTGAATTTAATTATGTTGAGTTAATCTTAATTTACATTCATTTCGATAGAGGTAGTTTTTATACACAACTAAACTCCAAAATTTGAATTCTTTGGATAGAATTATATAATATATGGAATTCAGATCGAAAATTATATTCCCATTAATTATCTATATATATAAAAGGGAGGTTTTTGCTTTCTCCCCATGCTGCCACGTCAGCGAGAGGAAAAACCTCCCTCCCCGTCTGTGTTAATTTTCCCTTTTATCCCTCCTCCCCGTCTTCCTCCCTCTCCCTGTTCATTAATGTCCATTAAAGCCTCCTCAGATTCATCTCCTTCACGTTAACACCCAATATTAAAATTCACCCTCTTTCTCCTGTTGTTTAATGTTCATTAAAGCAGTCCCCCCACACCGCATGAAATTGTTCGTCGCTCCTCATGGAGAAGAGGAAGATTGAAGCCATACCCGAATTCTACGGGACCGATAAGAGGGATATGGAGTCCGAGGGGGAGGGGGTTTTCTCCGGGGCTCGAGAGATTGAATAAACCCACAATTTTGAGCCACTGGAATTCACACGAATGGGAACGAGGTATGGCTTCGGGGCTGGAGAAAAGGAGGATTTGAAGCCATAACCTAACTTCTACGGGCCCGATAAAAGGACTATGGAGTCCGAGGGGGAGGGATTTGAAGCCATACCCACAAGTTTGAGCCACTGGAGAATTCACTCCGGCGTCTTCCTCCCTCGAATCCGCTTAGCAGATTCACTCAGGCGTCTTCCTCCCTAAGCAGCGTAAATCAACCAATTCACGCCCGCTCGGTATGCACTCTCTTCCTTCGCTCGCTCAGACGAAGGGTTTTCTCTCTCTCTCGCTGTGTAATCTCCGCCGGTGAAGGCGTTTTCCCATTTCTGCATTTGTATCGACACCATTTTTGGAGAATCACTTTTAAACTTAACGCCGCGCCTGGTACATGATTAATGCCCAGATTCACCCCGCGCCTGCATTCACCCCGCGCCTGCCCAGATTCATCCCTTTGCTGCTGCATCCCTTCGCTCTTGGATTCGTTTTGCATCAGCGGGAGGAGACGAAAAGCTCATTTCATGTATCGATCTCATTCAATTTCAGATTCAATCTTCCCACACTGCGAATCATCTCTGCAATTTTTTGGAAGAAGTGGTCCATCCGAAAACCAGCCCCGGATGCACTAACGTAGAAGACGAGGAAGCAGTGGAGGGATGTGAACGCGGAGAAGAAGCTCGAGGAGTGGACGGCCGAGGTAGAGGACAGTAAGCTCGAGAAATTGGCGCAACGGATCTACGAGCTTACGAAGATTTTGCCGTATCTCCAGCGTTTGATATGTGGCGATTATCAGATGATTCGCAGAAGCCGACGTCGTTTCTATACAGGACTCAACGGTGAAACTCGTCCTCTCTCTTAGGAGAGGCCTCTCGGGAGAGGCAAGGGAGGGTTCGGCACCGAAGGTTGGCAGAAGAAGACCTACAACTTCAACGCCTGTAGAGATATGACTGGGCAGAGGCTGAGGCATGTGAACACGGAGACGAAGCTCGAGGAGTGGAAGGCCGAGGAAGAGGCTAGGCAGCTCGAGAATTTGGCGCAGGTAGTTCCTGATGAAGCAGTCGAAGATAGGGAAGCAAGGTTAGCTCGGGTGTGATTTATCGCGCTAATGATGATTCAATGTGCTTGTCTGGCAATATATTTGCTAATGCGGCTAGAGCTTTTATTTTCAACACACGGCGCCACAAAGTATTGCTTATTTTACCTGTATTTCTTTATGTACAAATTGTGCTATTAAACTGTCTCTTGCAGGTTGAAACTGTGGAAATTCAGACACATCAGGTACCATCTCATTATGTCCTTGATTGTCGTAGTATTTCAATTACGTCCACGCCCTAACCAGCATCACTTCGTATTCATACGACATTTTTAGGCTGCTTATGAAAATTCAATCCGAAAACAACGTTCCAGCGTTGTGTTTCTTGATCATGCAGCCTAAATTCAAGCGTATGAAGATCTTCTAAAGGTACGTAATCTTCTAAAGGTTCAGCAATACGTAATCTTCTAAAGGTACTTTTCTTGATCTTCCCTATTTACCGGCCTGATTCTTACGGTGCTACTTAATTTAAACATGGTTATGTCTACATGCAGCCTAAATTCAAGCGTATGAAGATCGAGAATATCCTTAGACTCATTAGGATGGAGTACAGTATATGTTGTAACATTAAAACAGGTGGTTTGGCAAAAGGAACAATGTTCGACATGTTTTAACAAGACATCCAGCTATATTCATCACTGGTAAGTGTTTTTCATTTGCAATGCAGATTGGTTGTACTGGTGAAAGAGATTACAGTTGCATAGCTTGGGAAAAGGCTAGATGGGTCAGACATGATTCTTCGGTACAAGAGGTAAGACAAATGAGAGACTCCTATGGTTTTATGTCTTATCCTGGTTATGTTATTGTGATCTCAATTGGTTTGTTTGTCAAGGCGTAGACTGTCGGAAATTTCAAAAATGTTGTGAGCTTTTGTAAATAAATGACGCTTATGCCAGAAATCCTCTTAGTGTGCATGACATCATGGCTAATTGGCTTGTATTTGTTTAGTGATGATGTTACTTGCAATTATCCTGGATTCCCTTCTTTCTATTTGACACTGATTGGATGGGAAGAGAAGTTTACCATGGGGATCCATAAGAAGATTCTCCTCAAGTGGAACTCTATGATCAGGGCGTTCGTGAAGGTTCATTCGTGAAGGTTCATTCGGTTTGCTACTAAATTCTATAAGAATCGATGTGACAATCAACCGTTTACATCGAATGATCAAACCTTAATCTATATTGTTTTACATTTTCATAGGTAGTTCTTGGGATTAGCTCATTCTTTATCAAGCCAATGTGTCAACGGATGGGTGCACGGGTTGTCTGTGCGCTGAGCAATTTTATTGTATTTATGTGCATGGCAAGCATAGCTATCATTAGCTTGATGTCTGTAAGAGACTATTCTAAAGTAATTGAACACATAGTAGAAGGAAATGCGACAACCAGAACTGCGGCTATATTGTCTTTGCACTTCTCGGTTTTCCTCTTGATGTAAGTGCTATTAAGTTTAACCAATTCTCTTTCTTCTATACTTCTCAGCCTCTTTGTCTTAACATATGTTGTTCTGTTGATCACATTTCGTGTCGCTTTCTCAGTCACGACAAAGGTGACTGGTGACTGGGGTGGTGGCCAAGGTCTCTGAAATTCATTTATTACATGCCATTGTCTTATGCTTTATCTAAGATTTTAGGGTTTCAATGGTTTGGTAATAATTCTACAGGATTGGCTATAGGAGTGTTGAACCTTGCAATCGTTGTTCCTCAGGTAGATGAATTTATTTCAACCCTTTAGAGTTCTCTTTCCTTTTCAGCTCTATCTTTCTCTTTTTATAATCCTCTTTTCCTAAATGTTGTCAGCCTCAGGTTTCCAACATCAGCCAACTTAATTTACATAACTGTGGCCATAAGAAAAAACGAAAGCTCTGACGAACTATAAAGAAAGGAAAACAAGATAAGAAACTACAACCCTGGAAGTTCTTACTGAAGCTCTTAATCTTTGCTGAGCTTTCCCTGACGAAATATTCACCCTCAGACAACCAAAAAAATTCCAGTGCTGAGCCAAATGACCTATTCCTCAATGCCAAGGTAGTAGGTTGTATCACAAGGCAAGCATGAGAGAGGATTTCAAGGACTATCTTGCACCAAACCATGTAGACCATAACCAGAGAAAACTGCTTGAGAAGGGTTACAAATTGAATGGTGTGATTTTTCCCTACTTTTTCTTTTATGCTTTGGTCTCTTCTACGGAGAGTTTCCTTTTCTGGGATTTCCAGCGTTTCTCCAAATTTTTTTGCAGATGAATCAAGATGGATCCCTGCACCTGCGGCACAAGGAGATATAACGGACGAAAAACACGGAATCAAGATCGGCGAACAACATCAAATCTCAAGTTCGAAGAACCCTAGATGGACACAGAAGCATTAGCGGAAATACTTTGGTACGAAACTTTTGAAGGGTGGAACAACTCCCTCCCTCTCATTAGGGAATTTTTTGAATCTGCGATACTGGAATTTCCCCCACAATCTGCGATACTGGAATTTCCCCCACGATCTGCGATACTGGAATTTCAAGCGCTCCACATTTTTTTTTTGCAGATGAATCAAGATGGACTCCCTGAGAAAATGGAGAAACAAATGGGGCGTTTAAGTTGTTGAAGAAACAAACGGGGTGTTTAAGTTGTTGAAGAAACAAACGGGCCGTTTAAGTTGTTGAAGAAAACGTCTTAAGCAGGATTCATGGCTGATGCCAACACATATAACTCTCTGAATCAAGGCTTTTGTAAGGAAGGCAGGCTCAAAAAAGGCAAGGATCTGCTCACTGAGTTCGTAGCCGGTGTTATGCAACCTTTTGCCTTTCTGCACCACGCTCATTAGAAAATTAAGAACACGGATGTTGAATCAGAAAAATGTCTCTGGGACAATATGATCTACAAGGTTATAGAATCAATGGCTTACAAAACACCTATGAACATTTGATAGATGGGGGTGGGAATGAACTGGTGGACGGGGATGCTAGAGACGAATTTTGCGAATCAACCTATCTATCGAAGAAGGTATTTGTCATTCTGTGTTGTCTGAACTTTCATTGAATAATTCTTAGTTTGTAGGAGTGTCTAAAAGAACTATTTGTTTTATGGTTCCGTTAAAAATAGCTTTCTAGAACCGGTGGGCGAAGAGCTCACCAAACAGGAGACTGTTTTGTACGATCGTCGGGTTAGGGTTTGGAGTGCTGATGCTTCAGAGAAGGTAATTTACAATTAATGATGTTCTTAATATTGAATTAGTTGTTAAAATTCTATTTCAACATCAGAAAACCCAGCGATCGAATTGTTACCTACGCGTTGCATGTTTCAGCCCCTAATATCCTTGCACCGAAGTCATGGCTGAGGAAACCTTCCTGTCATTCCTTTTCGAATATTTCAATCTCAAAGAATGGAAGGCATAAAAAATAGTCGTGGCTATCACGGTGTGATGACGTATGTTCTTGGAATGGTGAAGGCTGCTCAGAACTACCCACCCTGTAAGATTTATATGTTAGTCAATGATAGAGGAATACTTGAAATGCAGCTACATGAAATGCAACTACACCCCAAAACACAACCAAAAAATTGGTCGACGTTTTAACCGATTATTTATCTCAATTCCTAACCTCTTATATTAACAAGAAAATACATGGAATTACTTTTTGCTTTTCTTCTAAATTCTCTATGCCTTAGTAAACCGGTGATCTACACAAGGCAACCACAAATCTCTTGACAATGATAAAGAAAAAAAACCTAAAATAGTTTTCACATATAGTGCTCTTTATTGATTCTGCTTTTATTTACGTTACTTGTGTTTATCCGTATACTTTAAAATCATTTATTTCTTGGTCAAATTATCAACTGGGCATGTTTTATGCACACAAACTCTTGGAGTTGTCAGATTTATGATGTTTTCTTAGAAACCATGATCCCATCAACTTGATCTAAAGTAAACAGATAAACATTGACAATGTAAAAAAGGTATTTAGATATTAGACTTCTGATACATATCAGGTTATTAATTCAGAAATTATTAAGTATTTTGGTAGCATTTGTTTGGTAGCATTTGTCTGGTAGCATGTTTGTACCACAAGGTGATTGGTATGAACAA
Source organism: Gynandropsis gynandra (assembly GCA_036759665.1). NCBI lineage: Eukaryota > Viridiplantae > Streptophyta > Magnoliopsida > Brassicales > Cleomaceae > Gynandropsis > Gynandropsis gynandra. Next base: position 44,635,986 of record CM071864.1, on the reverse strand, counting down.
TTTTATCGATGAACATTGTATTTGATGGTGTGGTGTTAAAATATAAACGCAGGATTTCATGGATAGCTATCAATTCTCAGGGAATATTCAACACAAGCACCGACATATTGAGAATGATGCCCCTCCACCACTCGCCTATGCACTTGCTCTCTTTGTCTTATGTTTTTTAAAAAAAATGTCGCAATAACGTCTTTTTAACAATTCATTATTTCAATTAGGGCCGACCACGAGTTGGTTATTTGGGATTTTTAGGGTATATGAACTCATCAGTTTCAAGATTTTCGTATTTGACGTGGAATTCATCCGAAAATTGGTGTCCGGTTTTTGGGTATCCAATATTATTCGAGTATTCGAACCCAAATTATATCATGCGTCGTTTTCTTTTTAGCTTAAAAATCCAGTTCAAATCATGCAATCACTACCTTCAACAGATTATGTTTTAAAATTTCAATGATATTATGAATAAATGACATTTTTAGTTTACATTACATATTATAAATCGATTATTTAAACTTCTACATTGAAAATTAGTATACGTGCATTTGTGTTACCGATACATATTTCAAACATAAAAATTGAATTAATGAATTATGTATAGCTTTTAAAAAAATATATTATGTAACAATGAAAAACCGCGCAACGCGCGGATATCCTCTAGTTATTAATAATAATGCGTAGTATTAATCATAGACAAGAGTAAAGTGTTGACTAAGATTCCATTGGTCGGCTCTTTAATAGTAATATATGTTTTTTAATCAAGTCGTCAAAGCAATTCTATATATATGGTACAATTGAGTTCATACTTTTATTTCTAAGATCTAGTTGTTCATCTAAATATTTATAAACGAAAAAATTTTTTAATTAATGATTGTTCTTCTTATTATTATAGAAAGCTATAATTATATAAAATAATGAATGTCTAATTCTTTTATGAAGGATCATAATAAATTTTTATTTTTTAAATTGAAGATGCATATTTATTTTTCTATGAATAGATAATGTAACAATTTACTTTAATACATAACTTACAAACTCCAAAACTCATATCATTCTCTCATATTCTCTCTTCATTCTTTCAAATTCAACGTTTTCAGTAATTTTCTATCTTTTTCTTAATTAGTTATATATATATATATATATGAGATGATGTTAAATATATATGTATATATATATATGATATGTAATATGCATAGAAAAACTTTTTACACCGTTAAAAAAATTACTCAGTAAAAGATGAATTTAAATTTTTTATTTTCAATCAATTTTAATTTCAATTTGGACTTGATTTAAAAATAATATATATATATGCACATCATGGATTGAATACAATACATAATGGACGTACATAATGGACTGAATACCGGATAACGTGGATTGAATACCATAGACTGGATATTAGATATCATGGAATGAAATTCGAACATCATGGACTAAATACAATACATCATGGACTAAATATCAAATATTATGGACTAAATAATGAAAATAAAATACGCGTTTTATATTATATAATAATTAATGAGATCGACTATCAGGTAATATTTTAATACATTTCTATTTTTTTAAAAATTTTATAAGGGAAGCTATTTCATATAATTATTTATTTTATTCATTTATGTTATTTAATATTATCTGCTAATTTAATTTTTTTTATTTTTTATTAATTATTTATTTTATTTAATATCATATTCTAAAATTATTATGATAATGAATAAATTTGGTTTGTTTTAAATATAATTATCATGTTGGATTTGTTGAATCTCATGTCATGACAATTGATGCCTTAAGGAAAAATTACATGATATGGGCATTTAATGCTAAAATGCATTCTAAAGGGAAAAAGGTCATTGGCACAATGATAAAGAAATAATTTTTCTACGTCATCATATTCCTATGATCTAAAAGATGAAGATCGTATAAAAGAAGATCCCACATATTTGTGAGACTCTCTTAAAGACAAATTCGATCACAAAAATATGTGCTTCTCCCAGAGGCAAATAGTCATTAGCTACATATGAGATTCCAAGGTTATAAATCTGTGGACGAATCTCATTCTGCGATGTTTAAAATAATCTCTAGTGTTTATGATAAATTGGAGAATATATTATCGACATGACATGCTGATAATGTCATAATATCGAACGAAGGTTTTCAAAACCTGTCGTGAATTATTATAAATTCTCATTATTGTAGAATAATAAAACGAGCTTCTAATAAAAATAACATCAAATATGTTATAATCAAATCTCAATGATGGAGATATATGCTTAGTGGATTGTGCTACACCTCACACAATATTGAAAGATAAAAAATATTTTTCCAAGTTGATAATACATAAATCCAGTGTCAATACGATATATCTGGAAATGCAAAAATAATTTAGAGATGTGGAGAAGTAAATTTTATAATGTCTAGCGGGACAAAATTCATTATATAAGATGAGTTTATATGAGCAGGTGCATATCAAAAACATAGAAACTTAATGAGTTTCAAAGATATTCGCCAAAATGGCTATCATATTGAAACCATGAATGATGAAAATCGTGAATATCTTTATATCACGATAATGGTTTCTTGAAAGAAACATATTGTGGAAAACTTACCAACTTTATCCTCTGAATTATATTTTACAAAAATAAGAGTGGTTGAATCATATACCACCTAGTATTAAGATGTGTTTAAGATTTGACATGATCGACTGGGTCACTCAACTTCAATAATGATGCAGAGAATCGTTGAAAAATCCGATGGTCATTCATTAAAGAATGAGAAGATATTTCAATCTCATGAGATCATATGTACTATTCTCAAGGAAAATTGATAATAAGACCATCATCAGTCAAAGTTGGGCATGAATCACCATTGTTTTTAGAACGAATACATGGGGATATATGTGGACAAATTCATCCACAAAGTGTATTGTTTCGATAATTTATGGTATTGATCGATGCTTCAAGCAGATTGTACACGTTTGTCTATTATCAACCCGCAATGTTACATTTCCAAAGTTTCTTGCAAAAATAACAAAATTACGAGCTCAATTCCCCGATTACCCTGTTAAGAAAGTAAGACTTGATAACGCTGGTGAATTCACTTCCCAAGCTTTCAATAATTATTGTACATCAATTGGTATTGAGATTAAACATCTTGTACCATATGTTCATACACAAAATTGTATGGTTGAGCCATTAATTAAACGTCTTCAGCTCATTGCTCAACCATTTTGGGACATGCCATTTTACATGTTGTAGCACTAATTTAAATAAGGCCAAGTGCTTATCATAAATATTCTCCATTGCTAACCATTGCAATTAGCAAATGGTCAGGAACCAAATATGTCTCATCTTCGAGTATTTGGTTATGTTGTATATTTTTTTATTGCTCCTCTACAATGGACAAAAATAGGCCTACAACGAAGATTGGGAATTTATGTTGGATATAATTCACCATCCATCATTAGACATCTTGAACCACAAACGGATGATATGTTCACAACTCATTTTGCTGATTGTCATTTTAATGAGAATGAATTCCCAGCGTTAGGAAGAGGAATAAAATAAGCCTCAAAATATCTAACATGGAAAACACAATCATTGTTATACTTTAATCCTCCTACAAAATAATGCAATATGGAAGAGCAAAAGATCATAAATTTGCAAAATATTACAAACAAACTTCCAAATGGGTTCAATGATACAAAACAGATTACAAAATCATATATATATCAGCTGCAAATGCACCTGCTCATATAGAAATACCAAAAGGTCATGCGGGTGAAAAAAAATCAAATGAGTCTACAACACGGTTAAAACGTGGAAGACCATTTGGTTTTAAAGATAAAATCCTCGAAAAGGAAAGAATTTTGATAAAGATATTAGTTCTCAGATCATTGAGAACGTTTCAAAAGAAACAAACAAGGAAGATTATCTTCACAATGAAATTGATGAAAATAATAATGAACATACAAAGAATATGATGAAAAGATCATCAGAAGAGATGAAATAAATGACAATTATGGAATATTCCCATTTTCAAAATCTAAGGAAATTAAAAATGATAATGAAGATCCAGAACCAATGTCAGTGTCAGAATTTCAAAAGAGACATGTTTCGATAAAATGAAAAGAATGTATGCAAATAGAATTAGACTCATTGAATAAAAGAAAATTATTTGGACCCACCGTTCAATTCTTAATGGTGTTAAACCAGTTGGATGCAAATGAGTTTTATGTGAAAGAGAAATGAAAAAATAAGGTCACAATGTATAAGGCAAGTCTTATCGTACAAGGTTTTCCAAGAGACCTGGAACAAATTATGAGGAAACAAATTCCCCTATCATGGATGCAATCACATTTAATACTTGATGAGTTTAACTACATCCAAAATTTAGATATGTACTTTATGGATGTGGTTGCGGCATATCTATATGGATCTTTATACATTAAAATCCTTCAATTATTAAGAATAACGTAAACATCAAACTCAAAGCTTAAAGAAATGTGTGCAATCAAATTGAAACAATCTTTATATGGGTTGAAACAATTTGGACATATATGGTACAATCGTCTAATTGAATTTCTATAACAAAGGAGATTTGTGAATAACCTATTTGTTCTTGTGTATTTATTCAAAAAACAGCAAGTGGATTTGTGACTATAGCTGTTTATGTTGATGACCTAAATAAAATTGGGACCTTAAAAGAGATTGAAAATGCTCGAGTATTTGAAAGAGGAATTTGAAATGAAAGACCTTGGACAAACAAAGTTTTGTCTTGGTTTATAGATAGAGCATCTAAAGAATGGTCTATTCGTACATTAATCGAATTATACAAAGAGAGTATTAAAACACTTTAACATGGATAAAGAAAATCCATTAATCATTCCAACGGTATGTAGATCTTTAAATGTTGAAAAGGATCCATTTCGTCCTTGTGAAGAAAATGAAGATATAATTGGATCAGAAATATCATATATGAGTGCAATAGGGGCTCTTTTGTATCTAGCAAAATGCATTCATCCTGATATAGTATTTGCTACAAATTCCTTGTCACAATATAGTTCTTCCCCTACGCGTCGTCATTGGACAGACATTAAACATATCTTTCAATATTTGCAAGGTTCATATGATTCAGGATTATTTTATCCTATAGATTCCAAATATGAGTTGATCAGTTTTGCAGATGCATGCTGATGTGCGAATTATCAAGCAAATAAAATGCCTAAGATTTACTTAACGCAAGAATACAGATCGGTGTAATACCAGGGTCGAACTCTAGGGACTAATGCAACCTAAGATAAGAATATAAATAAACTAATACGGATGAAATTCATGGTGATGTGGGGTAAACTCTGAGAATGACAACAATAAGGACACGCGAAAGACTTGATTGTTAAGAACACTACGGGTTTCGGGTTAGCAGAATTGCAAGGATACAACCGATAAAGATACTTAACCAATAAAATTATCTTAATAATGGGAAATTTATGCTCTTAAGTAAGGAATGGTTCCCTCGACACCTAAACCCCATAACCATAATAACGTGCAATCCTACCTCCCCTCAGTGAATAGCACGTAATTACGGTAACATTAAGCATGCAATCCTAATACCTAAGATGATTGCTCGACCGGTCAAATTCTCATCAGTCGAACTCAATCAACATTTAATGAATTCGGGTTCACAATCTATCCTCCCGGTTAAACATGAAATCCTAAATTATCGAGCGGACAACACAAGTATAGAACATTCATCATATTGAAGAAACGAAATACAAGAAAACTTCGAAAGATCTAAGCATTAACGCATAACTACAAGCATCCCTTAAAAAACCGGTATCCCTAACCCATATCTACAGATTTACTCACTCATGGATTCTACTATAAAACAAGAGAAAACAACAATGTACATGATAAAGATTAAGGAACATGATGCCTCAGACTTTTCTATGTCGTTACCGGAGTTCTGATGTTGTCTCCTTCATTCTCCACCTTCTCCTGAGCTTTCCTATGTGTTTTTTGTCGTCCCCTTTGATCTGAGCCACGACCTCTATTTATTGGCCCCCTCTTTTCGGTGTTTCCCCTCGTTTTAACCCTTCTAGGGTTTCTGTCACGACAAGCAACCCAGAGGGGCTAAGTAGTCACCCTGCGTGGGCTCTTCGTTTTCATGACAATCCGAGCTGTTTTGATGAATCCCCGAGGCGGAGTAAATCTTCTAGAGGTGTAGAACGCGTGAGCTAATGGGACAGCACGCACGGGTTCATGACTTTTTATGCGGCACGATTGAGGTAAGAGTCAGCTGGAGTCGGGCTAAAACTTTTGATGGGTACAACCCGAGTAGGGGCCTTTTACGAGCCCGAGGGGACTAGGTTAACTTCGTGTTTTTGCTCATTTCGCTTGATACCCCCTAAATACCGTCCAAGCAATCTGCATACCAAATTAGCCATGCATACGTGAGAGACCTTCCCTGAAGAATTTTTTTATATTACGTGCTTGTTTTCTAGGACGTCGGAGTCGAAGAGGACAACCTTCTACTTAGACCCAGGTTTCCAATTGGCACACTCATAAGGTCTTTTAACCTTAAAGGAGTTAAGAGATTGCGTTATTCAAGAACCGTTTAGATCAAACCGTAAGTTCACGCATCAACTCTAACCCTTAAGACATAGAAAAGCGCATCAACCCACCACTTAGACCCAAACCATCGAAATCAATGCAAAGACTGAACGGTATACACGGAGATATAGACCTTTAAGACTGAAACCTAGGGGGAGGAATACAACTATAAGCCATGGATTCATGCACAACTACTAGACTAGCCAGTATCTATAAGTCCTTTTTAGCAAACCTAGGCTTTGTTCTCAATTCAACGAAGTCGCACAGAAATGGCTAAAGATCAAAATCTCATACTAGATGTTCGGTAGAAATTCTAAGAAAAAGAAAAAATGACGTAAATTGCTAAAATAAAAAGGAATAAATCTACGTCTAATCCTAATCACAAGAACATCACTCAGATAAGTACCCCCCAGAACATGTACACCTTGGATATTCTTCTTTCCCAAATTGGTGGTATGGTTTGCTTTTACATACGTCTACTCTATTTTGGGCAATATAAAAGTGAAGAACATGTGATTAGAGTCACATAACCCAAAATAGAAAGCAAACGATACATCATAGTAACTGCTAGAGTATAAATACATGTGAAAAAGGAAAAGTTAAGTCCTAAAGCAATAAAGATAGAAAAGAGAAGAAGAAAAGAAAGAAAATAAACTAATCCTCTTCCTCCCCACCGGAGGTGACCTGAGGGTCTGATGGTTGTGATGAGGTCCCTTGGCCTGGTGGATAATTGAATGATCGAAGCTCATAAAGGATGGGCGTATGGTAGGGAATACCCATCGTGTGGTAGTCTTGAGGGATTGAGACGTAAGGCTCCAAGACATGCTGCATGTTCAACCGTTAGAATCGTTGAACGGACTCCACGATGTAGTATGAATGCTGGATGGGTTGCTGGTTGAATTGCTGCTACTTTGCGTACATCCCTGCCTCGAGGTCCCATCGCTAGTCTGCCATGAAGGACTGGTATCGTCTTTCTTCCGCAAAATACCTAAGAATATCAGAAACTCCCTTTATAGAAGGGAAGTTAGAATGCAGTCCATGGTATCCGGTCGGGCACGTAGTTGAGGAGGAGCGCGCCGGTTGCGCTATCGAGAAATCGTTGGTCTCGATGCAGCTGTTGGAGCTAGGTCCGCCATGTTTGGTTGTGGACCAAGGTGGCCTATGACTGGATCGATCATGAAGCACATGCCATCTTCATCAAACTCAGGCATCTAATCTAGTCAAGACTGACCTTCAAGGTTCGACCATGCTCATCCCCGTAGCTCCAAATGATCCTCCTCGTGTCAGTGGATATTTTTCATCGATGTATGCGGTTTTGGAGGTTGAGCTCAGGCACCTCATCGATCTTATCCTCCATCAAAATGTCGAGGTTGATCCTGAGCCTCCTAAGCGATCATCTCGACCACTTCGCCATAATGAATCTTTGTGTCCATGTTGTCTTTCTCGATAGCAATGTCCAAAAACGGTTGCATGACCAGGGAGGCCAAGTCGACATCGCCTATTTCCCAATCATCGCTATCAGTATCTAGGTGGTGCTTCAGATACCTGAGAGCGGGATGGTGTATGTTTCTTGCCTTGGACTTCGTGCTAGAATAGGTCCCATATGCCATCTGGCTCCAAAACTTTGTCTATTGTTGATTTTCAAACATGAGCAGTTTGTCGTTCTTACTTAACAAGATGCCTAACTGATGCGTATCAGAGTTAAATATAACCTAATCTACCCGCAAGTGCACGGCACGTGTGTAGTATTTTAGGTGTCAATCCCACAGAGACTACGCAACACTACCTAAACCCGAACTACGAATCAAACTTGCTAATGAAAGAAGGTGAATAAGGAATGAAATACTGAAAGTAACTAAACTACTTGGGTTCTAACGATGAGATAAACGTCCTAGGAAACCGGTTTCACCACAAGACTACCAAAACCAATGATCAACCTATCTATCATGCAATCCCAATTAAAGCTATCTAAGGCGGACGATCCTAACATGATACCTACCCTCTCTCAAGGCATAGACATGTGATCTAGACAAGCTGCCCCCTACTTTCGTGGCTAACACCATGAACTAAACCCATAAACTCCGTGATTCGCCCGTTCACCCTCAACCGTTGCTACCCTACTTTCGTGGCCTAACCTCGATTGTTCTAAACCTGACTTTCTAGGACTAGAATTCTCCTTTCGGTCCTTCTCCCAATCCCTAACACATGCATCTACGTGATCAGCGCAAACACAAGTAAATTGAAGTACTCAGATAAAGAATAGATAAACTAAAACGGGAAGATGCATTCAAAATAGATCAAAAGAGGTCTCGGGATAGCCAAGGGCTAATCCCTTCTCCTAGAACAAACAAACTACTCGCTCATGCGTCTGTAAAGAAACATAAACATAGTAGAGAGTCTAAGGAACATAAAAACCAAACAAAACCGAAGTGGTGGTGCTTGATCTCCAATGCTCCTCGCTTATATCTTCGCAAGAATCTGCTCTATCTTCGCTGAATTGTTATCCTCTGTAAGCTTGCTGTAATGACGTCTTTTTGCCTCCTTTTAAGCCTCCTAAGTCGGTCCAATTGTTGCCCTAATTGCCCCACGAGTTCCCTTATGTTTTAAGTTAAGTTTACTTAAGTTTTGAGAGGTTCCGGGCCGCTACCCGCTCGGGTAATGAGTGTACCCGCTCGGGTGCGGCTAGGGCAGTTCGTGCGCGTCCTGTGGTGCTGGAATGGTGCCCGATCGGGCATGGCATGTGTGCCCGCTCGGGCACAAGGCAAAATGGTCCTAAATGCTTGCCCGAGTCGTGCTAAATGGTCCACACAATTGGCCGTAGGTTTTGCCCGATCGTGCAAGGGTTGTGCCCGACCGGGTGAGGCTTTTCCATGCTCAATCTCGTCCCGTTTGTCCCGTGATGATCCCCAAAGTTGCTCCTTAGCTCCATGCATGTTCCTTTAGCTCCAAAATAGTCCAAATACGCGTAAAAACCTGTAAGAACATGAAAAGCACGAAAGCAAGTAAAACGGATACAGAATCATACGTAAAACATCACATATGTATCAAAAACGTCTCCTAAATCGTGCAAGAAATACGTATGAAAACGAGATGATCAAAATCCCCCAGACTTGAATGTTTGCTTGTCCCTAAGCAAACGTAAACGTGGAATACATGGGGTATGAAAATACGAGAATCCCCCTTCTCCTAGAGATACCGCTAAAGCGAGCCTAACCGATCAACTAGCATATTGTGAGCAAATTCGGCCTACTCGAGTTTTCAGCCTTAATCCTAGGTCCACCACGGTTACCCATAAGAAAGTAAATCAAAGGAGACTAGACACACTACCGTAACTCCCTCCACCAGAAAAGACTTCAGACTATGCTAAACCTAGGTCAACCGAGGATACTTGTTTCTTTCTTTCCGAGCTTCTTTCTTTCTTTTTCTTTTATTTTTTCTTTTTGTTTTCTTTTTATCACTTTTTCTTTTTTTTTTCTTTTGTTTTCTTTTATTTTTCCATTTTTCTTTTCTTTTCTTTTCTTCTTTTTCTTTGCATACACACTAGGCTTCTAGGACGTCGGATTTGAAGGGATCCAGCCTCTACTTAGACCCAGACTACCGATGACGGTATACTCATGCATCTCGTGTAAGAGTGCAGCGGAGTAGGTGGCTTTTTGTGCCTTGCCCTTAGGACGTAGAAAGATGATCGCCAACCCACCACTTAGACCCGAGCCACCGAAGGAGTAACAAGGTCGATGCACTCATATCGATTTTTGATCATGCTTATTAGGCACTATTTCTATCGACAGCGGAGTGTTAGTGTGCGCTTTTTAATCTGCAAAACAAGCTCGATTTTATATGATCCAATAATCCTCAATATGACAAAAGTAAAGTGTCGTCTAAACGAAGTATGACCATCTGGGTAGAGAAAATAAACGACAGACCAGCCTAGCAACCTCGTCTAAACATCCCCACAAGTAACACTAGGATTTCCAAGAACTACGACCTATTGTTTTTCAGCCGACTAATAAGCTCTAACGCATAGGAAAACCTAGCTCAATCATGCAAAGTCTAACGGAAAAGGTCAACCTCTTAAGCATTCCTAAGTTCGGGGTTCATCTCAAAACGTGGCACCGGACAAGTGCCTTGGGACGACTCTGACTCAATGAAAACAAAAACGAACTAAAAATCACAAAAATAACCTAAAAACTAAAAAGTAAAAAGAAAGTGAAACGAAACCACCTGACAAACGTGAGCTGCTCCCCCAGACTTGAATTGAACGGCGTCCTCGACGTGAAGCTCCGATGGAGGAGGAAGGAAGTGAAGCACGTTTGTGGTGTGATTTTTTTTTTGTTTTTTTGTGTTTTTTTTAAATAAATAACCGAGTCTTAAACATGAAAAGTAAAAACAAACAGCTGGGTTGCCTCCCAGAAAGCGCTTATTTAACGTCATTAAGCTTTGACGTCTCCATTCCTCATGCGTGCGCGACGGGTGGATCGGAAAGGGAAATAGAGTTTCCACTTTCGATCAGTTGAGCGGCTTGGTAGAGCTT
>CM071864.1:44562172-44620770 GCA_036759665.1 Gynandropsis gynandra | reverse complement strand
TGCTGGGATGATGCCCGATCGGGCATGGCATGTGTGCCCGCTCGGTCACAAGGCAAAATGCTCGGGAATGCTTGCCCGAGTCGTGCTAAATGGTCCGCACAATTGGCCGTAGGTTTTGCCCGATCGTGCAAGGGTTGTGCCTGACCGGGTGAGGCTTTTCCATGCTCAATCTCGTCCCGTTTGTCCCGTGATGATCCCCAAAGTTGCTCCTTAGCTCCGTGCATGTTCCTTTAGCTCCAAAATGGTCCAAATACGCGTAAAAACCTGTAAGAACATGAAAAGCACGAAAGCAAGTAAAACGGATACGGAATCATACGTAAAACATCACATATGTATCAAAAACGTCTCCTAAATCGTGCAAGAAATACGTATGAAAACGAGATGATCACTAACACATCAACAAATTGTGTCGCATGGAGGCGATAGTTCTGTCGAGTAGACAAAACTCCATGAACACCTTATCCGGGTCCCCGGACTCGAGGAAGAAGGCATTGCAGGATGCCAAAAACTCCACAGTGAGGTTGCAGTAAGTGTACTCCCTCACCGTCTCCAATCCCGTCCACTCCATTGTCTGGAACATGTGGTTGATGTGCTCTTCGATGTGAAGAGAACACATAGTTATAAAGTCTATTTTGTCATAGTATTTTAGTCCATTTTCGTAGTTAGTTCACCAAGTATTAAGCATCACTTAGTCCTCTTTCATCCCTTTTTTGTGTATTTATAGGAAAAGATTACATCGAACACAAACACGAGCTAATACGAGCAATTTTCCCTACACCTCCTTCACCAGCACGACCGGGCACACAAGGGACGTAACAGCCCAACCGTGCATCCATTTCAGCCCGCCCGTGCACCTGAAGACAATCTGAAGCCCAATAGTGCAGAATGACAAGCCCGAGCGGGCTCATAAAAAGGGCAACAACCCGACCGTGCAGCAACCCATAGCCCGCCCGTGCAGTGACATGTCTGACCGTGCATCCCTCTTAGCCCGACCGGGCTCACGAAACAGAAAACAAGGTCAAATGTGAAGAACGGCCCAGGCATGCATGAAGCCCGACCAGGCTTGGTTCAGCTGAATCGCCCGATCGAGCTCACTCTTGTGCTCGGTTGGGCACATTAAACCTGTGTGCTGCCATAAAGAAAAGGAAAGGTTCGGTCGACGGGAATTAACAGGAAAACTCACAGGAAAGAATGGAAAGACTCCGCAAAAGAGGGAAAAGAAGAAAAGGAAAGAAAGAAGAAGAGGAAAGAAGGAGATTCAATCGAGATTTAGACGGGAGGAACGAAGAAGACGACACAGAGAGCAGAGAGAGGGTAGAGAGAGAGAGCATAACGCACACGAGGGCGAGGAACGAAGCGACGAAGCTAGACTGCGGAGGAGCTATTGAAGACGTCAGTAATAGAATAGGGAGGAATCTCGTTCTTTATCCATGTTGAATATGGTTATCCTTTGCGTTTCGTATTCTAAGTTCAAGTACGATTAGGTTTATAGCAATAGGTTAGAGAACTTTGCCGATATGTAACGAAGTCTTATTCTTAATGCTTGGTGATTCTTAATGCTTTCGTTTTTTAATACAAATTGATTGAATGATTTTGGTATTTAATCATTTTCCGGATTGATTGGTTGTTCTCAATGCTTTTTTTTTCTTATTGATCGTTTGAATGAATGATCATAAAAGTTTGGTTGCATTGGAAGATGAATTAAACTTTGGAACGTAACCATGATATGAGGTTTCAATTGATTTAGAACTGTGACTGGTCAGTTAATTGGACTTAGGAATTAGGATAGCAGACTCAATGCATTTATCGTGTGAGATTATGTAATTGGAAGATTGGTAGTATGCACGTTAGATAGTGGGTTTAGGCATCAGAAGAGTCATTCCCTAGGAAAGAGATTGAATTTCCCGAATACGTGATGATATTCATAACCATGATCTTTGTTAGCACTTCATTGCATATTCGTGCATCTCCCGAAGCATGTAGTGTTTAGTTTATTGAGTTTAATCCGATAGTTAGTTAGTTAGTTTATCTTTATTCGCATTCCAATCACTTATTGATTTTACATGTCTTATTCATTAGTTTACTAGCTTTCTTGCGGAAGCGTTAGTCTAAGTAAATTATTATTTAAGATTAACCACATCATGTTTTTGGCGCCGTTGCCGGAGAGTTGATTACGACTTTAGAGTTAGGATACTTTTGGATTAGGACATAATCCTTTCTGGAGTCTTATTCGTTTTTCGTGTTTTTGTTTTATTTTATTTTTTCCTTTTTCTTGAGTCAAATCTTTTTACCTCTCGGAGCCTAACCGTTTCTTGTGTTTCTTTTGTGTGAGGTACTTTATCGCGCAAGACCGAACAAATGGCAGAACGTCGCATCCTAAACGCGCCACAAATTCCAGCCGCGTTAACCTGTGGAACATACATGGCTCCTAGGAATATGCAACTCTTGTCTTGCATCGTCAGAAGGGATGCCCGCGTCGAGTTACAACCGGTATTTATTCAAATGCTCGGTAACGCATCATTCAGAGGGAGACCCACCGAGGATCCAAATCAACATATTTCCGATTTCAAGATGCTTTCCCAAACTACTAGAGCGGGAGAAGGAGTCTCGGATGAGGACATCATACTCGCTGCCTTCCAATTCTCAGTGAAGGATAAAATACAAGACTGGTTGTATTCCCAACTGGCAAACTCTATACAGTCATGGGGGCAACTAGAGGAAAAGTTCATGATGCGATTCTTCCCTCGAAGTAAAGCTCAGCTCGCCAAGAATCAGATCAACACATTCATCCAAGGAGAAGTTGAGAGTTTATACGAAGCGTGAGAACGATTTAAAGGCTATCAACGCCTTTGTCCACATCACGACATGGATCAGAGTTATCTTTGACACAACTTTCTGCAAGGACTCATGGACAACACGAGAATTCTAATCATAGCCGCAGCTGGAGGTTCTCTGAGCAACCTCACGTTTCCACAGATCGAGGACCTAATCAATCGTATGGCTGATAAAGGCAGCAACGCCGCTGGAGAATATAATCGCAATGTTCCAGCAAGGGTGACTAACTTGAATGATACACATGCTTTACACGCCGGTCTAGCCGAGGTGAAAGACCAAGTCGCAGGGATCTACAATCTCCTATCTGAGGCGCGTCGTCCTCATTATTCGGAGCAATCAGAGGAACAAGGGATTCAAGGTTACGAGGAAGTAAACTACGTGAGCAACAACCAGCCTTTGGGAAACACGTACAATCCCGGATGGAGAAATCACCCAAATTTCTCCTACAAGAATTCTAACGGTGCATGGAACGCATAACAACTATCGGAAAACATTCAGCCACGAGTAATGCAAAAGAATCAGAATTTTCAGCCAAGGACGCAGCCCCAAACCCAGCAATACTAGCCACGTGCACCTCCTACTCCGCAATAAGAAGCTAACGCCGATATTACGTCTATGCTAGGTCAAATCATACAAGGACAAAAAGATCTATACAACGAGTCTAGATGGATGAGAGTAGAACATGAAGATGTAAAGAAAAAATTTGTGGAGATGAAGACGCACCTAAAGATCTTGGATACTCAAGTTGCACAACTCGCTGCGAACTCCTCTCAACCGCAAGGAATTCTATCGAGGAGGCCGGAAGCCAATCCCCGTGAGCACGTCAACGCCGTATATCTACGAAGTGGTAAGATGGTGGATCAGCCCGCTCCTTCGATGTTTGAAAGGGGTGAAGCACCTCGTACAGCAATGGAGAAGGGCAGCAACGATGAAAAGCATAAGAAGAAATTCGAGGAGGAAGAAGAGCCAAAATGCGTAAAACCCGAACCGAGACAGCCTCCTTTGCCATTCCAACAATGTCAACGCAAGAGACTGATGGATCAGGCCACTCCCTCGACATTTGACAAA
This sequence comes from Gynandropsis gynandra, assembly GCA_036759665.1. Taxonomy (NCBI): domain Eukaryota; kingdom Viridiplantae; phylum Streptophyta; class Magnoliopsida; order Brassicales; family Cleomaceae; genus Gynandropsis; species Gynandropsis gynandra. The sequence goes on along the minus strand of CM071864.1, from coordinate 44,616,867 downwards.
GGTGAAACGTCTAGTACATCAATGGAAAAGGGCAGTAGCATTGAAGAGTACAGACAGAAACCCGAAGAGGAGGAAGAGCCGAAATACATAAAACCTGATCCAAGACCGCCTCCTTTGTTGTTTCCCCAACGTCAAAGAAAAATGAACGAGGATGCTCAATTTGCTAAGTTTGCTGAGATGTTAAAGAATATTCATATTACCATTCCATTCCACGAGGTGTTGAGATGGAAACCGTCATGGTGACTAACTCGATGCTGCAGCCAAACCTCCCAAGAAGATGTCCGATCTAGGTATATTCGTGATCCCCTGTGAAATAGGTGCTTATGAAATTAACCATGCACTAATTGATGTCGGAGGAAGCGTGCGCGTGCTACCATTGCCGTTATACGAAAAATTGGATCTTAGGGACATGTTGGATCTTAAACCTATACGAATGGCGCTCACCATGGCTGATAAAGTGTTAGAATACCCGAGGTCATGCTGGAAGACGTGCCTTTAAGAGTTTGGAAATTCTTCGTACCGGTCGATTTCGTCGTCTTGGATATTGAGGAGGACACGAAAATTCCAATTATTTTCGATAGGTCGTTCCTCAATACGGCAAAGATGATCATACATTGTGCTGAAGGTAGACGCATACTTAAATTCGGAGATGAAGATGTGGAGTTCAATCTGAACGATACACTCAAGCAGCCTTGTATGGTGGATTCGGTATTCCACATCGACGTCCTAGAGGAACTGGCCGACGAGGTCATCGAAGAGTTCGGAAATATGGATTCCTTTGAGATGGCTCTTTTAGCAGATGAAAAAGAGGAATATAAAGATCAAAACGACACAATACACTATACTAAGTTGTTGGATGAAGAAAAGACAAAGGAGATCCTGAACACTGAGCTAGACGCACTCCGAGCATATTTCTATGCGATCCGAGCACAGCAGTTCGTAACCCAAGCAAAAGGTGAAATTTCGGACGATCCTTATTAAGAAGGGTTCTCAACTCACAAACACATAAGCACAGCTTGAGTGGACATCAGTTCAGGTCAAGAAAACTTCCTAAATCATTGCGCAAGCCTCCCCGCATCCAAGACAGATTCCAGCGTGTATAAGGCAGCATGTAGCGCAAGTTCAACCAATCCCGAGACGCCTAACAGCCACGTCAAATGTCCAGCATCAAATTGGGGCATCGATAAGGCATACAAGGTGAAGATGAAGCCTTCACCACAAGGGCTCACGCACCAACAAATTCCGGAGACGTTGAAAGAAACGAGAGACGAACGCCTAATCGGTTTCATAGACTGCACAACCGAACTTATGGGTAGCTCGACCAAATTCTTTGGACAGCACGATCTAGCCCCCAACGTAGGAAACAATACGACTGAGCTTAGGGAGGACATGACTGATCGTGCAAGGAATCCAACTTATCTGCGTGCTACACCCTATCGAGCACACTATGCACGCGAGACGCTACGTACACGACGACGTCGAAGACGTCCACCTAATGAGTAGCACGTTTTGGTCAGACTCGTGACCTTAAACAAGCGCTTTTTGGGTAGCAACCCGAGTCCCATATCCTTTTAGTTATATTGTTTTACTTTTTATTAGAATTCTACTCTTATTCTTTTCACAAGCATGCTCCTTACCAACAATCCCGATTTATCGTACTGTCTCTTTCGGATTGTGTGACATTTGTTATAGGTTTTCCACTTCGACATCATCCACAACATAAGGATTTACGTGTACGCCCCGTTGCATGAACTCGGGACAGCAAGCACGTATCAGGTGCACACGTTCCTATCTATCTTATTTTTCCCCGAGTTTTTGCATGATTAGTCCTTCTCTTAGGTATTGAACACCGAGACGGTGTTTCGTTCAAGTCAGGAGAGTATTCTTTGAATGTCATGACTGTGATTAGGATTTAGATGTTGAGTTCTTTGTTTATTTTTGCTTTTCGTTAGTTTTGTTAGGATTAAACGGACGGATATCGAGTACGAAAAATTTTGAACTTTAGTCACCTCTGCGCAACTTTGTTGAATCGGGAAAAAAAGTCTAGGTTTGCTGAAACGTACCTTTAGATATCGATTAGTTAGTGGTCGTGCATGAATCCATAGCCTATAGTTTTATTCCTCCCCTTAAGCTTCAATCCTAAACACTTATATCTCCGAGCAAACCTTTCATTCTTTGTTTGTTTCGATCATTATATTTCTATGCACTTACACTCCGCTGTCAATAGACTAAGTTCTTTAATTTTTTCAGTCCTACATTAACATGAGTGCATCAACATTGATGGTTCGGGTCTAAGTGGTGGGTCGAGGAAGTTTTTCTACGTCCTAACGGTTATAGTCGATGCATATTCACATTGGTTTAATCAAAAGGAAAAAATTAGCAATGACGCAACCTCTTCACTCCGCTAAGGCTACAAGACCTTATGAGTGTGCCAATCGGTAACCTGGGTCTAAGTAGAAAGTTGTCCTCTTCAACTCCGACGTCCTAGAAACCGAGTGTAGATTTTGAAAAAATAATGTGTGAAAACCGAAAAGAAGAAAAATAATTGTTTTAAAGAATGATATCGAATTGTTTGCGCATTAGAATAGGTATGGAGATCGCTTGGATGTTGTCTAGGGGTTAGTGAAATGAACTTAGGATATGTGTAGGATTGCACGGTTAGTGGCTTTCGGTAGATAGGGGTCTAAATTCGGTGCGCTTAGATCTATGTTCGTGTGACGCGTTGTTGTGTAGGGTGGCTGACTTTTCAAGTTGATTGTGCTAGTTTCCGGTTGTTGTCTAACTCCTCGCTTGCTTAGTTCTAGTCTTGCTCGAGGACAAGCAAAGGTTCAAGTCTGGATGAGTTTGATAACGTCTATTTTTTCATAATATTTTAGTCCATTTTCATAGTTAGTTCACCAAGCATTAAGCATCACTTAGTCCTCTTTCATCCCTTTTTTGTGTATTTACAGAAAAAGATTACATCGAACACGAACACGAGCAAACATGAGCGAGTACGAGCAATTTGCCCTACACCTCCTTCACCAGCACGACCGGGCACACAAGGGAGGTAACAGCCCGACTGTGCATCCATTTTAGCCCACCCGTGCACCTGAAGACAACTTGAAGCCCGATCATGCAGAACTACAAGCCCTAGCAGGCTCATCAAAAGGGCAATAGCCTGACCGTGCAGTAACCCACAGCCCGACCGTGCAGTGACATGCCCGACCATGCATCCCTCTTAGCCCGACCGGGCTCACGAAACAGACAACAAGGCCAAATGTGCAGCACGGCCCAGGCATGCATGAAGCCCGACCGAGCTTGGATCAGCTGAAGCGCACGACCGAGCTCACTCTTGTGCCTGGTCGGGCACATTAAACATGTGCACCGCCATGAAGAAAAGGAAAGGTTCGGTCGACGAGAAATAACAGGAAAACTAACGGGGAAGAATGGAAAGAAAGACTCGGAAAAAGAGGAAAAAGAAGAAAAGGAAAGAAATAAGAAGAGGAAAGAAGGAGATTCAATCCTGATTTAGATGGGAGGAACGAAAAAGACAACACAGAGAGTAGAGAGAGGGTGAGAGAGAGAGCAGAATGCACATGAGGGCGAAGGACGTAGCGACGAAGCCGGACTGCGGAGGAGCAATTGAAGATGTCAGCAATAGAATAGGGAAGAATCTCGTTCTTTATCCATGTTTAATATGGCTATCCTTTGCGTTTCGTATTCTAAGTTCATGTCCGAGTAGGTCCATAGCCATAGGTTAGAGAGCTTTTTCGCTATGTAAAGCGCCAATTGCGGTACAATAAAATTGTAATTCACTAACGAATTCTTATTCTTAATGCTTGGTGATTCTTAATGCTTTCATTCTTGAATGCCACTTGAATGAATGATTTTGGTATTCGATCGTTTTTCGGATTGATTGGTTGTTCTTAATGCTTTTGTTCTTATTGACCGTTTGAATGAATGATCATAAAAGTTTGGTTGCATTGGAAGATGAATTGAACTTTGGAACGTAGCAATGATATGAGGTTTCAATTGATTTAGAACTGTGACTGGTCGGTTAATTGGACTTAGGAATTAGGTTAGCGGACTCAATGCATTTATCGTGTGAGATTACGCAATTGAAAGATTGGTAGTACGCACGTTAGATAGTGGGTTTAGGCATCAGAAGAGTCATTCCCTAGGAAAGAGCATGAATTCCCCGAATACGTGATAATATCTGTGACCAATGATCTTGTTAGAACTTTGTTGCATCATCGTGCATCTCTCAAAACCTGTGGTGTCGAGTTTATTAAGTTTAATCTGATAGTTAGTTAGTTAGTTTATCTTTATTCGCATTCCCATCACTTAATTATTTTACACGTCTTATTCATTAGTTTACTAGCTTTAGAGTTGCATCAATTCCTTGTGTTCGACCCTACTATTTGTATTCTTGCGGAAGCGTTAGTCTAGGTAAATTATTACTTGAGATTAACCACATCACATAGCTTGCTTGGACAAGAAGCGGGACGGTTGGATGTGTGGTAGCAGCTCGTTGAACTTTGATTTGTGGCCAGACAGGAAGTTCGTTGCCCTATAGTTGTTTAGGCGACGGGAGGTGATGATAGGCGTGTAGGAGGTCAGATCCAAGATGGCGTCCGGCTGTGCAGGCCAACCCTCCTCTATATCGTAATTAACTTGTCTATTCTTGAACTCTTGTAAAATTTAAGGGCCATTTTCAAAATAGACAAAGAGAGGTGAGATTACATTGACCTATTTTCCCTAACCCGTATGGGCTCAGGAAGCAACCCACATGGGGGTTTATCTCAGAACATTTCCTCTTATTCGGGGTGAGGCACGACACGTGCGGGGGCTATGATCAGAAACGGGGTAGCCTGCGTATGTTCTAATCCTAGCCAGCATGGGAAGATTGCGAAATCGTGATTTCCAATTTCAAATCAGAGCTACAATCCATTAAATCATTTCAAATTCCTCCAAGCACACCTATATCTTGTTCAAATCGGTCAAAAACAGAAGATAGTTCTCGAAAATACTTGGATTTATCGTGGAAATTGAGAATTTGAGAGATATTTGAGAAATAAAAGGGGAGAGAGATTTTGAGTTTTTTTGGGGGGTTCGTCGGTGAAGGGTACTTTCAGAGACTGAATTACAGCGAGGAATGGCAGTGACGATGGTTCGACGAGCGTCGATCGATAGTGAGAGAGTTGATGCACGTCGAATCCGCTCGGGGGGGGATTTGTTTTGTGAGGGTAAAATGGCTCGGGTTACTCGAAATCTCTACTTACCTTTGTAAACGTCTCGGCCCCCTTCGATTCGTGTGCTAGCCCATGTGGGTTTTGTGATGGATGCATAGCATGTGCGGGGTCTTTGCTTAGTCTGCGTGGGCTGTTCTACGATCAGAAATTCTAAGGAAAAATACGCAGCACATAATTGTGAAAAAATATTGACATCCTAGAAAAATGTACACATCCTAAAAAGAGTTAGAAAATAAAAATTAAAAAGAAAAAGAAAAAGGATACGAAGATCGGGTTGCTTCCCGAGAAGCGCTTGTTTAGAGTCTTTAGCTTAAGCCTTATGCTTTAGGCATGTGTGGGATCGAAAAGAGGAAGTATGCCTCTTTCGTCCTCTATGTGATCAGCATAGTATGGATTTAACCTCTAAGCGTTTGCCATGAACGATTCTCCATTTCCCTTGTCTAATTCTACGGCTCCATGTGGTGAAACACCTTTTATTGTGAAAGGCCCCAACCATCGCGACTTAAGCTTCCCAAAAAACAATCTCAAGTGGAAATTAAAAGTAGTACCTGGTCGCCTACCTTGAATGAGCACTGGGGGATGTGCTTGTCATGCCATTTCGTTGTGCACTCCTTATAGATCCTTGCATTCTTATAGGCGTCATTGTGGATCTCCTCTAGATGGTGAAGTTGGAGAACCCTCTTCTCCTCGGTTGTCTTGGGTCGTAGTTCAGCGTCGTAACAGCCTAGAATGCGTCTAGCTCAACCGGAAGGTGACATGCTTTCCCACAGACCAGCTAAAATGGTGTCATGCCTATCAGGGTCTTGAACTCTGTTCTGAAAGCCCAAACTGCATTGTCTAACTTCAATGCACAGTCTCGTCAAGATTTTGAGACTTTTTCCTCAAGGATGGACTTCATTTCTCGGTTGGAGACCTCCACTTATCCACTTTTATGCGGGTGATATGGTGTGGCGATCTTGTGTCTCACTCCATATTTCTTTAGTAGTGTCTCAATCACTCGGTTGAAGAAGTGTTTCCCCCTATCACTGATCACAACTCTTGGGACACTAACCTAGGAAAGATGATACGTTTGAAGATTTTGACCATTACCTTGGAATCATTGCTCGGACATGCTTGCGCTTCCATCCATTTTGTCACATATTCCACAGCAACCAAGATGTATAGATTTCCGTAGGATGAGGGAAATGGTTCCATGAAGTCGATGCTCCACATATCAAACTGTTCGACTTCCAAAATCTAATGCTGAGGTCCCTCATGTCTTCTAGAGGTGTTTCCCATCCTTTGACATGAGTCATAAGGTGAGACATAGCTGTGAGTGTCATTGAAGAGAACAGGCCAATAGAATCTGACTTGGAGAACTCTAGCTGTTGTTTTGAAGGTGGTAAAATGACCCGCATAGTCAGAAGAATGACAAAGAAAAAGCATGTTAGCTACCTCCTCTTCCGGGATACATCATCGGAATAAGTCTTCGGCCCCTTTCTTGAATAGATAGGGCTCCTCCTAAAAGTAGGCCTTGACATCGTGTAGGAACTTCTTTCAAGCATTGTAGCTTAGCCCTTGTGGTAGAACCTGATGAGGTAGAAATTTGCGTACCACGGTGCGGGTACTTCATCTATGGCCATGACAACATCATCTCTAAAAGAGTCGTCGATAGGGATGCTATCTGGAATCTCAAGGCAGGACAAATGGTCCGCAACAATGTTTTCTGTCCCTTTCCTATCAAGTATCTCTAAATCGAATTCTTAAATGACTAAGAACCATTGTATAAGCTTTGGTTTCGCGTCCTTCTTGGTGAGCAAATATCCTAGCGCTGTATGATCGGAGTAGACAATTGCCTTGGACCAGAAAAGCTCTTTCTCTATCGTGGAGTAATTGCACTGAGCATCGTCTAAGGTCCTGCTGGCATAGTAGATAGCATGCATCATCTTGTCTTTTCGTTGTCCCAATACATGCCCCGCAACGTAGTCACTAGCGTCGTAAATGAGCTCAAAGGGGAGCTTCCAGTTCAGAAGCTGAATGATGGGAGGCAAAATCAGCGCTTTCTTGAGTTTCTCAAAGGTGATGTAGGAGTCTTGATTGAATTCGAACAAAGCATCCTTGCTCAAAAGTTCAGTAAGCGGCTAGGTGATCTTGGAGAAGTCTTTGATAAATCGTCGATAAAACCCTGTATGCCCTAGGAAACTGCAGATTGATTTGACATTCATAGGAGGGGGTAACTTCTTGATCACTTTAATCTTAGCCTTGTCGACCTCGATCTCTTTTTCTGATATCTTCTCGCCCAAGACAAGCCTTCCCGAACCATGAAGTGACATTTCTCCCAATTGGGCTCAAGATTCGCTCGTAAGCGCCTTTTTAACACTCCACAGAGATTGGTCAGACACAATTCAAAGGAGGAGCCATGGACTGAGAAGTCATCCATGAACACCTCCATAATATAACTATTAACATCATAAAATATGGAAGTCATGCATCTCTGAAATGTGGCGAGTGCATTACATAAACCGAATGGCATCTGGCGGTAGACGAATGTCCCTAATGGACAAGTGAATGTCGTATTTTCTTAATTGTTCGGATGGATTGGGATTTGGAAGAATCCTGAATAGCCATCAAGAAAACAAAAATAGGATTGAAGGGCTAAAATTTCAAGCATTTGGTCGATAAAAGGCAAGAGAAAATGATATTTCCTAGTGTTCGTGTTGAGCTTGAGGTAGTCTATGCACATGCACCACCCCTCAATGTATGTGTAGGAATATGCTTGTTGTTCTGATTCGGGACAACGGTGATGCCTCTTTTCTTTGGTACCACTTGTACTGGACTAACCCAAATACTATCTGAGATAGGGTATATGATACCCGCATCTAGAAGCTTCGATACTTCTTCCATGACTACCTTCATCATGTTAGGATTGAGTCGGTGTTAGTATTCTATGGATGACTTTGACTCATCTTCCAAGTGGATACGGTGCATGCAAAGCTCAGATGATACCCCTTATTTTCTCGTATACCCGATGGCAGCTCAGTATCGCATGAGTGCACCGAGTCATTTATCGACTTTTAGCTCGTCAAGAGCGTCATTGATAATCATAGGGTATGCAGATTCGAGATCAAGGAATTCATACCTGAGCCCCTCTGGAAGGGGGTTGACGTCGATCTTAGGTGCCTTCTCGGCGCTTTAATCTAGATCCGTGCGTAAGTGGGCGATTGAGGGTGTAGGAGGTGATGCGCAAATCTGAAACACGGTAGCCCACTCGTGCTTGACAATAGGCCTGGGGGGGTCTTTTTTCTCAGAAAATGATGCTCGTGATGGGGTTCCACCTAGCCCGCTCGGGCTCGAGTTTAGGTATGCAGCTCGTGCAAGCTCTTCCTCCACCCCACGCGAGCTTCGTAAAACGTTAATTAGCCTAGAGAGTTTTACCGTGATGAGGAATGATCATCCCAAAATGATGGGAATCTTCTGGTTAATCTCCATGTCAACTAGTACGAAGTGTGCTGGGAACCAAAATATACCCACTTGCACTACAACATTCATCAAGATGCCTTCGGGATTTTGTACGGACTGATCGGCCAAGGTAATCAGCATGCGCGTGGGCTATAGATCTCCTACTCAATTGAGTTTCTAAACACGTGACAGTGGTAGCAAGCTCACGCTTGCTCAGATGTTGATTAGTGCATGCTCAATCTCATAATCATAAATCTTGCAATAGGTGACGAAATTACCTTAATCAGCCATCTTCTTAGGCATGGTGGGTGGTTGGATGAGAGAGTTGGTGACCATCACTACCTCATTGTCAACGATCCTCTTCCTCGTTATTATATCCTTGAGGAATTTGGCATCAGAGGGCATCTCCGTGAGTGCATCGTAGAATGGGATGACTTGCAGCTTCCTTAGAAGTTCTATGAATATATCAAATTGAGCATCATCATTCTGCTTCCTTTAGCATTGCGGGAAGGATAGGGATGATGCCTTAGGGCCGGTTTCACTTACGCCAGCTCCTTCTCATCTTCCTTGTCGGTCTTCTCCTTTTCCACACCTTGAGCAATGGGTTCATCAGTTTTGCTCGGAGGCTCTTCTCACGTGGTTGAGGAAGGCACGGGCCGCTCCATCGTCTTACCACTCCTCAGATGGATCGTGTAAATCTGCTCCCGAGGGTTTGTCTCAGGTTTCCCGGGGAGCTATCCAGGCTATCGGCTAGACCCTTGGGCCAGTTGTGCCACTTGTGTTTCGAGGTGTTAGGTGTGTTTGGAGGTCTCCATCTGCTTCTTCGCGCCATCTTGCCTAGCCTTGATTCCTCCAGGCGTGTAACTGTGATTCTTCGGTTCCTACAACAACAATTGCAACATAGAAAGAACTTAAGCATCACCTGAAGGCTGTGCACAGTTCTAATAGCCTTGGTTCTGTCCACTTCCCCTATGTTGGAAACCTTGGTTTTGGTTTCTTGTCATCATCCGCGGTTCAAAGTCCTGCAGGTTCGCTGTATTACTTGTATTGCCATAAGAGAGGTTAGAATTACTCTTCATGTAGTTGAGTTGGTAAGGTCGGTTATTGACTTAGTTGTTCCTTTGTTCCCTAGCCTATAGATGCGTTCTGATGCTCTACGTGTAGACCCGCCATCATCCTGTAGATCTCAACAACTTGTTGATTTATGTCATTCAAATCAGTGTAAGCAATACCTACCTCTTTTACATCAGCTTTGGATGGGATATCATAGTTGTAATATCCAACATTCTTTCCTCCCTCCCTTTTCATGTTCTCGATCAGGGTCTCGAGTTGTTGTGAGGTTGTTGAGGGAGCCACCAGCCACTGCTACAATCATGAAGCATTTGGTCTCTTGTATTCCTTGCATGAAGCTGATGATGAGGTACTTCTTGTCTATCCCATGATGTGGAAAAATGCGTTGATATCTCTTGAGTCGCTCCCACGCATCATGTAGACTCTCGGATCTTCTTGTAGGAACTAGTTGATTTGGCTCTTGCAAGCAACATCCTATGATCTTGGAAGAACTGTTGCATGAACCGTTGCTCTAGCTCCTTCCATGAGGTGATGGAGGTAGCAGGCAGGTTGAACAACCAATGATAACGTCTATTTAATTATAGTATTTTAGTTCGTTTTCGTAGTTAGTTTACCGAACAATAAGCATCACTTAGTCCTCTTTCATCATTTTCTCGTGTTATTGTAGGAAATGAAATATTGGGATATCAACACAAGTAAATGAAGCAAAACTAAGAAAAAATACTCTCCTATCAGCTATGCACGGTCAGCATCCAAAGAATCATAAACCGGAGAAGAGAAATGGAAGCAATGGCCGCTTACAAAGAAATGGAAACAATGGGCACTTACAAAAATGGAAACTTTCGGTGGCTGGAACAAAAATGGAAAATTTAGGTTGTTGGAACAAAAATAAGAAGAACACGTTTGGAACATGGAAAGAAAACATGGTTTACATAAAATAGAAGCAATTTTCTAGAACAAAATGTAAACTTCCAACCACCTACACAAAAATGGAAAGATTGCCGCCTACACGAGAATTGGAAACTGCAACCGTCAGAGATAGAAAATGGAAATGGCTGCTACAACAACTAAGGGAAACGCAAGAACAAGAAAGAAGGCAGCCAAGCAAAGAGGAAAAGGAGGAAAAAGGAAAAGAAAATCGTTGCTACACAAGAGGAAAAGAAAACACAAGCTGGTGAAGAAAATGAAAATCGAAAAAATGAAAATTAGACAAAGAGGAAAGGAGGACGAAAAGGAATGGGTTGGAAAGCTTAGATTCGGCCAAAGAGGAAAGAAGGAGAAAATGAAAGAACAGAAATAGGAAAGAAGACGTAGGGGTCAAGAGGGCAGAAGGAATTTGGACGCACAACACACACACTACACAACACACACGAGAGAACAAGAGAGAGAACAGCACGCTGGAAGGCTGGAGACAGGGGGACGAACTCCAAACACGGAAGAGCTGTTGAAGAAATTGGTAATAGAATAGGAAGCGATCTAATTCTTTATCTATGTTGAGTATAGATTTCTTTTGTATTTTGTTTTCTATGTCCATGTCCGAGTAGTTTAGTAGCTACGGGTTAGAGAGCTTTGCCGATATGTAATGAAATCTTATGCTTAATTTTTTGTTATAATATTTTATCGTTTTCGGATTTATTGGTTGTTTTTAATGTTGTTATTCTCGTTGGTCACTTGAACGAATAATTATAAAAGTCTGATTGCATTGGGAGATGAATTAGATTTTGGAACGTAGCCATGCTATGAAGTCTTAATTGATTTAGAACCTTGGCTGGTCGATTAATTGGACTTAGGAATTAAAATAGCGGTTTTAATGCATCTAGTATGTGAGATTATCTAATTGGGAGATTGGTAGTACGCATGCTAGATAGTGGGTTTAGGCATCGGGAGAGTCATTCCCTAGGAAAGAGCTTGAATTCCCTGAATACGTAATGATATCTATAACAATGATCTTCTTAGCACTTCATTGCATTATCGTGCATCGCTCGAAACCTATAGTGTTTAGTTTATTGAGTTCATCCCGTAAATTAGTTAGTTTAGATTTATTCACATTCAAAACCCTTTTGATTTTAACTGTCCTATTCATTAGTTTACTAGGAGTTGCATCAATTCCTTGTGTTCGACCCTGGTACTATACGATCTGTATTTTTGTGGAAGTGTTAGTCTAGGCATTTTATTACTTGAGATTAACCACATCAAGTTTTTGGCACCGTTGCCGGAGAATTGATTACGGCTTTAGAGTTACGATATTTTTGAATTAGGATATAGTTCTTTTCGGAGTCTTTATTTGTTTTTCATATTTTTTTGCTTTTGTTTTCTTTCTTTTGAGTCGATTTTTTTATCTCTCGGAGCTTAATCGATTTTCGTGTTCTTTATTTTGCGAGGTAACATGAATTAGGTACATCCTTTGTATGTCCGTATAGCTGAAGTAAAAGATCAAGTTACCGGAATTTATCATATGTTGTCTAACTCACGTCGTCCGCATTACTCGGAGCAATCATGGGAACAAGAAGTTCGGGGGTATGAAGAAGTGAACTACGTGAGTTAAAATCGGCCTTTCAGGAACACATACAACCCTGGAGGGAGTGATCACCCAAACTTCCCGTATAGGAACTCCGACGGTGTGTTGAATGCGCAGCATCTATTGGGAAATTTTCAACCGCAAGTGATGCAATGAAATCAGAACTTCCAGCCAAAAATGCAGCCTCAAAATCAAGGGTATCAATCATGTGCGCCACAGCCAATCCAAACTGACACAAGCCCTGATGTTACAGCCATGTTCGCCCACTTTCTCCCAAGTACAACAAAACCAAAGCAACCTATTGATGGCACTGCAACAAAATTTGAACAATGTATTGATGGAAGTGAAAGTGAAGTGAGAAAGTATCCAGAAGTAGATAGAGGGATTTCAAACTCATCTTAGACACGTGGAGACGCAAATCGCACCATTAGCGCAAGAAGCAGCACGTCCGCAACGAATTCTACCGGGGAGACCGGAAGCGAATCCTCATGAGCACGTCAACGTTTTTATCTAAAGAGTTATGAGACGATAGATCAGCCTGTTCCTTCAACATTTGAAGAGGATGAAACGTCTACTACAGCAATGGAAAAAGGCATTAATGTTGAAGAACACAAAAAGAAACCCCAGGAGAAAGAGGAGCCAAAGTACGTAAATCCAAATCCGAGGCCACCTCCATTCCCATTTTCACAACGTCAACGCATAAAAATGGTGGATCGGCCACTCCCTCGATATTTGAAAAGGGGGAAGAATCTAACACGGCAGTAGATAAGGCTATGGACATTGATGAGCATAATAAGAAACCCGAGGAGGAAGTGGAGTTCAACTTAAACAACACACTTGAGCAGCCATGCGTTATCGATTTCGTGTTCCACGACGACGTCTTGGAGAAATTAGTCGAGGAAGTTCTTGAAGTAGTTGGGAGAATAGATTGTCTAGAAATGACTCTTCTAGCAGCTAGAGAAGGATTATATAAGGACCCAAACGAGCTGCTGAACAACAAAAAGAAGAAGGAACCCACCGACCGAGACTTCCGTGCAACTCGAGCTAAATGCAACGCAAATCAATACATAAACAATCCCGAGACGCCGAGAAGCTACGCCAAACGCCCAACACAAAATTGGAGCATCGACAAGGCACCCAAGGTGAAGATGAAGCCTTCACCACAAGGGTTTACGCACCAACAAATTCTGGAGACGTTGAAGGAAACGAGAGACGAACGTCTAACCGGTTTCATGGAGTGCATAACCGAGATTATGGATAGCTCAACCAAATTCTTTGGACAACAAAATCTAGCCCCCAATATAGGGAACAAAAGGACCGAGCTTAGGGAGGACATGACTGATCGTGCAAGGAATCCAACTGATCCGTGTGTTACACCCTATCGAGCACACTATGCACGCGAGACACTACGTACACGACGACGTCGAGCACGTCCACCTAATAAGTAGTACATCTTGGTCAGGCTCAAGACCTTAAAAAAGCGCTTCTTGGGAGGCAACTTGAGCCCCATATCCGTTTAGTTTAATTCATTTTATATTTTTTAGAATTCGATTCTTATTCTTTTCACATGCATGCACACTACTAGCGACTTCGATGTATCGTTCTTTTTTTTTATTGTGTGACTTTTGTTACAGGTTTTCCACTTAAATATCATCCACAGCAAAGGAGAGGCACATATACCCAGCTGCATCAACTCGGGGCAGCAAGCACACATCAGGTGCACACGTTCCTATATATCTTACTTTTCCCATAGTTTTTGCATGCTATCCTTCTCTTAGGTTTTGAACACCGGAACGGTGTTCTGTTCAAATCTAGGGGGTACTCTTCGAGTGTCATGGTTGTGATTAGGATTTAGATGTTGAGTTCTTCGTTTTATTTTTGCTTTTACGTTAGTTTTTTTAGGATTAGACGGATGGATATCTAGTACGAAAAATTTCGAACTTCAGCCATCTTTATGCAACTTTGTCGAATCGGGAACAAAAGTCTGGGTTTTTGAAACATACCTTTAGATATCGATTAGTTAGTGATCGTGCATGAATCCATAGCTTATAGTTGTATACCACCCCCTAGGTTTCAATCCCAAACACTTATATTCCGAGCATACCGTTCAGTCTTTGTTTGGTTTCGATCGTTATATCTCCACGCACTTACACTCTACTGTCAATAGAATAAGTTCTTTAACTATTTCAGCCTTACATTTACATGAGTGCATCAATATTGATGGTCCGGGTCTAAGTGGTGGGTCGAGGCTGTTTTTCTACGTCCTAAAGGTTAGAGTCGATGCGTAATCATAATAGTTTAATCAAAAGAAAAACAAATATGTAATGACGCAACCTCTTCACTCCGTTAAGGTCAAAAGACCTTATGAGTGTGCCAATCGGCAACCTGGGTCTAAGTAGAAATCTGTCCTCTTCAACTCCGATGTCTTAGAAACCCAGTGCGAATTTTCGAAGAAAAATGTTTGGAAACCGAAAAAAAAAGAAAAAGAGAACCGAAAAGAAAAATAATTGTTTTAAGAAAGGTATCGAACTGTGTGCGCATTAAAACAGGTATGCAGATCGCTTGGATGTTGTCTAGGGATTAGTGAAATGAACTTAGAATATGTGTAGGATTGGACGGTTATTGTCTTTCGGTAGATAGCGGTCTAAATTTGGTACACTTAGATCTATGTTCATGTGACACATTGTTATGTAGGATGGCTGACTTTTCGAGTTGTTTGTTCTAGTATCCAGTTGTTGTCTAACTCCTCTCATGCTTTGTCCTAGTCTTGCTCGAGGACGAGCAAAGGTTCAAGTCTGCGGGAGTTTGATAACATCTATTTTATCATAGTATTTGAGTTCATTTCCGTAGTTAATTTACCGCGCATTAAGCATCACATAGTCCTCTGTCATCGTTTTCTCGTGTTATTGCAGGAAATGAAATATCGAGATATCAACACGAGTAAATGAAGCAAAACTAAGCAAAACCACTCTCCTATCAGCTATGCACGGTCAAGATCCAAAGAATCATAAACCGAAGAAGAGAAATGGAAGCAATGGCCGCTTACAAACAAATAGAAACAATGACCGCTTACAAAAATGGAAACTTTCGGTGGCTGGAACAAAAATGGAAAATTTAGGTTGTTGGAAAAAAAAAAGAAGAGCACGGTTGGAACATAAAAATGAAACAATGTTTACATAAAATAGAAACAATTTGCTAGAACAAAATGTAAACTTCCAACCGCCTACACAAAAATGGAAAGATTGCCGCCTACACGAGAATTAGAAACTGCAACCGTCGGAGATAGAAAATGGAAATGACTGCTAGAACAACTAATGGAAATGCAAGAATAAGAAAGAAGGCAGCCAAGCAAAGAGGAAAAGGAGGAAAAAAAGAAAAGGAAATCGTTGCTGCACAAGAGGAAAAGAAAACACAAGTTGCTGACGAAAATGTAAACCGAAAAAATGGAAATTAGCCAAAGAGGAAAGGAGGACGAAAAGGAATGGGCTGGAGAGCATAGATTCGGCCAAAGAGGAAAGAAGGATAAAAGGAGAAAGGAAAGAGGAAAGAGGACGTAGGGGTCAAGACGGCAAGAGAAATTCGGACACACAGCACACACACACCACACAACACACACGAGAGAACAAGAGAGAGAGCAGCACGTCAAAAGGCTGGAGGCGGGGCGACGAACTCGAAACACGATGGAGCTGTTGAAGACATCAGTAATAGAATAGGGAGGAATCTCATTCTTTATCTATATTGATCGATTTCTTTTGTGTTTTGTTTTCTATTTTCATGTCCGGGTAGTTTAGTAGCTACGGGTTAGAGAGCTTTGCCGATATGTAATGACGTCTAGTGCTTAATGTTTGGTTATAATATTTGATTGTTTTCGGATTGATTGGTTGCTCTTAATGTTTTTATTTTTGTTGGCCACTTGAATGAATAATTATAAAAGTCTGATTGCATTGGGAGATGAATTAGATTTTGGAACGTAGCCATGATATGAAGTCTCAATTGATTTAGAGCCTTGGCCGGTCGATTAATTGGACTTAGGAATTAAGATAGCGGTCTTAATTCATCTAGTAGTTGAGATTACGCAATTGGAAGATTGGTAGTACACATGCTAGATAATGGGTTTAGGCATCGAGAGAGTCATTCCTTAGGAAAGAGCTTGAATTTCCCGAATATGTAATGATATCTATAACAATGATCTTGTTAGCGCTTCACTGCATTATCGTGCATCTCTCGAAACCTGTAGTGTTTAGTTTATTGAGTTCATCCCGTCAGTTAGTTAGTTTAGATTAATTCGCATTCAAAACACTTATTGATTTTTATTGTCATATTCATTAGTTTACTAGCTTTAGAGTTGCATCAATTCCTTATGTTCGACCTTAGTACTATACGATCCATATTCTTGCGGAAACGTTAGTCTAGGTATTTTATTACTTGAGATTAACCATATCAACCAAATTTGTGTAGTGTCCTTGAATGAGAACGGGAATACGGACAGATATAGATCTTTGTGTGTGACTCCCGTGCCAACTTTGGTGGTGCCGTAGAGTATCTTGGAGTCATTAAGGTTGCATTCGGGTCCTCATTTTCCATTCATCTGAAAGAAGAATTGCATCTGAATGAAAGTCGATTGCAGCTCAACTTGGTTTGTCGTTGGACAAGCTATGCACGATAGCAATTGGGTATGCTTTGGAGCTATGTAAGCTCCATAGTTTTCTTCGGTAGCATCCATTTCCGGCTTAGTAGTGTTGCTTTCTCTGCTGCTTGTGTTGGAGCTTGCGCTCTCAGTTCCTACCTCCTTGGGACTGTGTGCTTCTAATATGCTCTCTTTATCTCTTTCGGTTTCAGAATCTGCAGGTCTAATTCTCTTCTTTTTGCACAAGTCTCGTGATGTTCTTTCAATCTCAGAGTCGTATATGAGTAACTTTTGTGTGGAGCTTCTCATACAACGTTACCTGAAAAAGAATAGACGAGCAACCAAAAACAAGGTATAAATCTGATGTAGGTAAGGAAGACTCGATAAAATGATAAGAAAAATGCAAAAAAAAAAATAACTAAGACTCCGGAAAGGACTACATTTTAATCTAGAAAATTCTTAATCTAGGCCATAATTAGTTTCCCGGCAGCGGGCCCAAAACTTGATGTGCGAATGATCAAGCAAATAAAATTTCTAATATTCATTTACCGCAAGAATACGAATCGGTGTAATATCAGGGTCGAACTCTAGGGACTAATGCAACATAAGCTAAGAATATAACTAAACTAAGATGGATGAAAGTGATGGTGATGTGGGGTAAAATCTGAGAATGCTAAAATGAATTATGACAGCAATAAGGACACGCGAAAGACTTGATAGTTAAGAACACTATGGGCTTCGGGTTACCGGAATTGCAAGAATGCAGTCGACAAAAAATTATAAACCAATCGAATTATCTTGATTCCTATGGGTTTTCTGTCATCTTGAGCTTTCCTATGTGTTTCCTAAAAGGGGGTGCCAATCAAGATAATTCGATTGGTTTATAATCTTTTGTCGGTTGCATCCTTGCGATTCCGGTAACGCAAAACCCAGTGTTCTTAACTTTCAAGTCTTTCGTGTGTCCTTATTGCTGTCATAATTCATTTTAGCATTCTCAGATTTTACCCCACATAACCATCACTTTCATTTGTCTTAGTTTAGTTATATTCTTAGCTTATGTTGCATTAGTCCCTAGAGTTCGACCTTGGTATTACATCGATCCGTATTCTTGCGGTAAGTGAAATTAGGCATTTTATTTGCTTGATAATGCTCACATCAAGTTTTTGGCGTCGTTGCCGAGAAACTAATTACGGCGTAGATTATGATAGAAAACTAATTACGACCTAGATTAGGAATGCTCTCCCCTTTAACATTGATAAAACACATTCATAATATCGGGATGTGTCACCTTCGAAGCTTATGAACAAAAAAAGTTTTGACAAATCAAGGAGGAATTTTTATGGTTGCACTTTTTTTCCTCATCATGATTTTTATCCCAATGGTTTTTTCATGATAAGGTTCTTAACAAGACAAACTATAGATATTCAAGGAAGAGTATTATAATTATAGAAAAATATAATTATATAAGATTGTGAATTTCTAATAATTTTATGAATGGTCATGATTATTTTGTGAAGGATCATAATGAATTTATGATTTATTAAATTGAAGAGTCATATTTATTTCCTATAAATATGCAATATAACCATTCATTTCAATTAACAATTTACAAACTCCAAAACTTTTATCATTCTCTTTTATTCTCTTTTCATGTTTTAATATTCAAAATTTTAGGTAAATTTTTTATCATTTGCAATGCCCAACCGGTGGAAGATCTGCTCGACTAGCAGGACCACCAGCAGCTCGACGACGGCGACCGGAGAGACAGCAGCGACGTCGTCCAGACACAGACTTGGAGCGTCCTCAAATATGCTTAGAAAGCGACGGCGGTCAAGGTAGGAGCCAGATCGGAGGACCACCGACCGACGGACGAAGTAGAGGCGAACAAACCGACGGACGAAGCAGAGGCGACTAGACCGGCAGACGAAACGGCGGATGCAGATAAGAGGATCTCGGCGGCGGACACAGAGAAGAGGAACTCGGCGGCGGGCGGCGACGAGCAGAGAGACGGGTAGATCGGCAGCATGAAGGAGACAGTCGGCGGTCGGTGGTTGGCGGTCGGCGGCAACAGCAGGGAGAGAAGAAGAAGAAGTTTGCAGAGCGAGAAGAAAGAAAAAGAAGGAAGGAGGAAGACGATGGAGACTTTGTAGAAAACTAGGGAAAATTAGGGTTTTGAAAAAAAAATTGAGTTGGGCTAAAAAAACCCAATTAAATAAATATACCATAGAAAACATAAAAAATTTTTTTATTATTTATTTAATTAGGGTTTAGGTCTAATTATGTTCTATTTAAATTTTGGTGGAACATTTAAATTATGGTTTTTAAAATTTTAGAAAAGGATTTGAATTTTAAAAAATGAGCTTAAAATATAATTAAAAAACTAAATTTATTAAATTATTAACGATGATTATTTATATGTAATTTATATTTAATAAGAAAAAAATTTATCTCAATGCATAGAATAATCATGATAATTAATATATTCACAAAATATATAATTTATATTTTAAATATATGTTGGCATAATAAATTTAATTTAATAAACAAAATTTTAAAAATATATAAATTTAAATATTCAAATAAATTTTGAATGTATATGAATATGAATTGTAATTGAAATTTTGAAAATATACAAAATTGTAACATAATATTTTTAAATTATATTTATAAAGCTTTATAAACATATTATATAATCAAAAATAAAAAATGTATTTAAATTTGAACGTTAATATATAATATATTTAATATTTATTAGAATTCATAAACAAATACACCAATAAATTATAACTAATATATATATTTATTCTTAAATTACTCAAAAATAAAAATATTTGAAATTGATCATTACAATATTAATTTGTATTTAATAAAATTTATCGCGCGAAGCTAATATCTACATATATATATTACATATACCAATATATTTATAATATATATATACATATTATATATCTATATATATTACGATTATAATATTATTATTAATTTTTCAACAGTTGTATATTTCTTGATCTAGTTCAGCAAAAGCACTGTCTAAGTGGTCAGTAGCGGTTGCCACCTGGCAGCCTTCTAGGAGAAGCTAGTGAATTTGAGTTTTTAAAAGAAAATTCAAAACGATTTCATCGTGATATGTAAAGAAAACCTAAAATAAAAATCTATTTAGGACAATCGATTTATTGTTTATCTGCTCCAAGCCCTAAAAGGCTTTTAAAGAAGAAAGTTATTTTTTAGCTAGTGATTTTATGTATGTTTAGTCATGATTTCTTGAAAAGAAATGAATAATGATGATAAAAGGGATGGTACTTTAAATTTTCATACCATTTCTAGATTCGTAGAGCTCAAGGATTATTGTGATGATGTTTGATACGAAAACCTAAATCTATAGATATTAATTGCGAATCAGATAAAAGGATAATTATTTATAAAGCTTTGTGATTTTATATTTTGTACATTGAGTTTATGTATTATTGTTGTAAAACTTTGAAGACTATATTTTGTATACTTTAAACTTTTAGAAAACAAATTACTAAAAAATGTCTAAATATTAACTAATCTGTCTAAATGCTAAGTTTTAATCGATCATCAACTGATCTATCTACCATTATTTTTTATCCTAGATAATTACTTCTGTAAACCTAAAATCTAAAACTATAATCCAAATATAAATTCAATTTTGATTACCTACACTATAATTCAACATTTTAGAAAACAACTTATCCAAAATATCTATTTAAAAAATCAGATATCAAATTGTAGATAATAAGTTGTGCTACAATATAAAAAGTTAAGCTAAATGGCTTGAAAACATCTCAACAAACTCCGAATTCTAGAATTTCTTCAAACTATACCATGTATCTCAAACTCCTAAACTGAGGAAAACAATCTTAAAACCTTCAATTGACTTCGGATTTTGTGAAAACTTTAGTGCCACATCGGTTTAACGAACAACGTAATATTCGTGTTTTTTTTGTTAACGATGTGCTTACATGATATTGATGTGGCGAAGATGACCTTATGATGTTACATACTATTGTCACGTCATATACCATATTTTCTTCCTCACTTGAGGCAATTTTGGATATATGGCTTCCCTTGTAATGTCTACGAGCAAGACTTTGTTGTTAGACGACTGTTATTATCTTCCGAAGTTTGTTTCGAACATAATTTCTATTTCTATGCTTGATAGACGTGGATTTCGAACAGTTGTCAGTAATAATATTTGCTATATTTAACATGGTGATGTTTTATGTGTCAATGGTTATTTGCACCAAGGAATTTATATCTTACCTGATGTTAAGGTTGAACCAATTAACATGCATGTTTCGGACCAAAAGAGAAAGGTAGATGATCTTCAAAGACAGACGTACATTTGGCATTGTAGACTTGGTCACATCAGTGAGAAGAGGATTAACAGGTTGCATAAAGATGGTCTTCTAGGTCATTTTGATTATGAATCTTATGCAACTTGTGAATCTTGTCTCACTGGTAAGATGATCAAATCTCTGTTTAGTGGAACCGGAGATAGAGCTACAGAACTCCTAGGACTCATACATACTGATGTATGTGGACGTATGAGAGTTCAAGCCTAGGGTGGATATTCATATTTCATCACGTTCACTGATGATATGTCGAGATATGGATTTGTGTTCTTGATGAAAAGAGATTCTGTAGCGAAGTGGAGAAACAAACCGTAAAGAGTATCAAAGTGTTGAGATCAGACCGGGTGGTGAGTATCTAAGTCATGAGTTTGTCGATTACCTAAGGAAAAATGAGATTTTATCTCAGTGGACTTCTCTTAGAACACCACAGCATAATGGTGTGTCTGAAAGGAGAAATTGGACTTTATTAGATACGGTCCGATCCATGATAGGATTCACGGATCTTCCAATCAACTTGTGGGGTTATGCTTTAGAAACAGTCGCGTACATTTTAAATAAGGTTCCCACTAAAGCAGTCTCTAAGACTCCATATGAGATATGGAAGGGACGGAAATCTAACCTGAGACATATCAAGGTTTGGGGTTGTCCGACCTTTGTTAAGAGACTTTAGCCGGACAAGTTAGATGCTAGGTCTGATAGGTGTAGGTTCATAGGTTATCCGAAGGAAACTATGGGATATTATTTCTACCACCCGTCTGAGCACAAAGAGTTTGTGGCCAGAACTGCAACCTTTCTTGAAAGGGAATTCCTTGAGGAAAGAATTCATGGTGGAGAAATAGTTCTCGACGAAATTCAAGAACCCAACGAACCAACACAAGCACAGGGACATGAGATGTCAAATGATCAATCTTGGCTGGGAGATATGTTGTTAGGATCCGGGGCTTCATCTTCAAATGTTGAAGTGATAGTGCCCGTTCAGGAACAACTTCAGGAACCTGTTCAGGAACAAGTCCAACAAGATATCCCAGTGCAGGTTGAACCTGCTACACAGGCTTTCTTAAGGAAATCAACACGTTCTTAACGTGCACCTGAAAGACTTAATCTGATGGTGCAAGAAGACGTGATCGGTCATAGAGATGGTGATCCCTTGACTTTCCAATAAGCTATACAAGGTCCAGACTTTGAGAAATAGCGGAAAGCCATGGAATCCGAGATGGAATCTATGAAGATCAATGAAGTATGGACTTCGGTTTATTCTTCAGAGACTTCCAGACCGATTGGTTGTAAATGGGTTTACAAGAAGAAGATGGGAGCAGACGGGCAGATAGAGACCTATAAAGCCCTTCCAGTTGCCAAGGGGTATAGTCAACGAGAAGGGATTGATTATGAAGAAATGTTCTCCCATGTGGCCATGCTCAAATCTATTCGGATTCTGCTTGCGATAGCGGTATTCTATGACTATGAGATTTGGCAAGTGCACGTGAAAACAACTTTCCTTAATGGAGAGCTCCAGGAAGAGGTTTTCATGGCTCAACCTGAGGGTTTCACGTTGCCAACTCAAAGTCATATGGTATGCAAGCTTCAAAGGTCCATTTATGGACTGAAGCAAGCTTCTCGAAGCTAGAACATTCGCTTCAACAAGGCAGTTGAAAAGTTCAACATTGTTAGATGCGATAAAGAACCTTGTGTGTACAAGAAGTTTAGTGGGAGCGTAGTTGCCTTTCTTGTGCTTTATGTGGATGACATATTTCTCATAGGGAATGACATTCTGGCGTTGCAAGAGAATAAGACATGGTTGTCTGATCAGTTCTCCATGAAGGATCTAGAAGAAGCAGCCTATATTATGTGAATCAAGATCTATAGGGCTAGATCGAAGAGGTTGCTTAAATTGTCACAATCCTAGTACATTGACAGTATCGTGAGACGATACAACATGGAAAGTTCCAAAAAGGGCTATCTACCGATAGGCCTTGGAATTTTTCTTTCTATGGAGGATTTTTCTAAGATCCTGGAGGAAAGTGAGCACATGAATCGGCTTCCCTACTCTAGCATAATGGGAGCCATCATGTACTCCATGACGTGTACTAGGCCTGACGTAGCCTATGCCCTAACTGTAGTGAGTAGATATCAGGCAGATCCTTGTGAGGAACACTGGAAGGTTGTTAAGAACATCCTTAAGTACTTAAGGAGGAATAAGGACCAGTTTCTCATTTATGGTGGTTCTAACTTGGAGTTAGAAGGATTCACTAATGTAAGTTTCTCGATAGACAAGGATGACACTCGGTCCATTTGGGGCTATATGTTTATCTGAATGGAGGCGCAGTAATACATAGCGGCTTGCGAAGTATCTAAGAAAGTGGTTTGGATGAGAAAGTTAATAGATGAACTTGGTGTAGTACCTTCTATAAAGGAAGTCATTCCTTTATTGTGTGATAACACCGGAGCTATAGCTCAGGCTAAGGAACCAAGGTCTCATCAGAAATGGAAACATGTTCTGTGGAAATATCACCTAATATGAGAGATCATAATACGCGGAGACGTGCAAATCCAAAAGGTGGATGGAAAGGAAAATGCAGTTGATTCATTCACGAAGGCACTTGGGTTAAAGGAGTTTGACAAGCATAAGCTGAGGATCGGATTGAGAGAGATGACGAGTTGGCATTAGTTTATAGACTAGTAGAGAGTTTTATAATTTTAGACATCTATTTTTTTTAATAATATATGGCATTATTTTTCATTTAATGAGTTTCATTAGTGTATGATATAGTCCAAGATTAAATCTGAAACATAACATTATGATAGAGATCATAATAAAGAGAGTCAATTTTTTTGTATGATTTAATCTGAAATGTTCTTGTTCATAGGATCACTATCTAGACTATAGTGATCCAGAAAGAACAACACATATGTGATAAGTTTCTATGTTGACAGAAATTAGTGGATCTCTTTTACTAAATCACATATGTGGGTGATACACATAATGATGTGATCACTAAACTGACCTAAACGGAGAAATGCTTAATGGTTAAATAACCGATGAACTATCATTAAGATTTCTCTTGATAGTTAGATAGTTAGTTTTTCCTAGACTTGAGGTCAGCATAGTAACTAGCATTGTATATATTATTCTTTGATTTTGGACACCTAGTATCTTAGAGTACTAGTTGAATAGATATTGGGAATAATTAGATATTTGCATAGTTAGTGACTGATCAAGATGAAATCCGTCAACACTTGGTAAGAGTTTGAGCTCTATGTTGTCAGTAATCACAATGACTGTACGAATCTCTGGCCAGAGTACATTGAATGAATGAAGAAAGGTGTTTCTTAGGTTCATTCATCAGTCAATTGTGATTGACATGAGACATAGTTGATGATCCGTAAGGCTGGCAGTTATGACCATGCCTAGGGTGCATCCGGAGTTGTAAAGATGGAAGGAAATACTAACGTCAATTTCACCCTAGTTCGTTTTGGGTAAGATTGTTACTCAAATGAGTAAGGATGTTGCTTCACACTATCCGGTTGTCGAGGAGTGTTGCTAGACGCCAACCTCGATCAGTTAATTAGTAGAGACTAATTGGCTACCGGTTTAGTGATGAACCTACGAGGTCACACGAATACGAGTGTCTCGGTATCTACTTATGATTGTTAGACAATCAGTGTGGAATGCAATTATATTCATCCACTAGCACCGAAGAATATAATTGTATTTAGTTTTTTTTTGGGTTAGTACATTAGATGTACGAGCAAGTATATGTATAGAGATACATGTACTTCCTCTATTTGAGATATTATGTAAAGGCAAGTGGGAGATTGAAAGGTAAATGTCTCTTGCGTAATATTAAATAGTCAATGGGTCAAATTGTAATTATTGAAAGTTCAATAATATATAAATGACGAAAAACAGTTTTTGTAGAGATTTCATAATCACGCAAATCGAAACCCTAAACCCATCAGGAAAAAAAAAAGAACGAGACAAACAGTTTTTTCGTTCTCGATCAAAAATCCCACCAATGGTTGATAGAGAATCTTGATCTCGGTGTGGATACTGGTAGAGGACTTGTACAATCAAGTTTAGAATCCGATTATCATCAGATTCAACGTAACAGGTATTATCGAAATTGTTTCTAATTTCGTTGTTCGTTGAAACCCCGAAATACTATTCTCGAACTTGACTAGATCTTCAATCTGGATTATAAAACACGCTTCCGCACCCGATGTAACAACCCAATATTTTATACCAAACCTAGTTTTGCGAAAAGAAACGGACTCAAAACGTATCTAACCCGTGTTGAATAATAATCAAGTGCTATAATGTGATTATCCAATAAATATTGGATAAATAGGTAAATAATTAAAAAAAGGTTCCCTTATTTAAGAAAATTAGGTTAATATGATTAACGAGATATCATTAGAGGGCCCCAACTATAAGACACTACAAAAAATACGATATTATCTAAGGACAAGTCAACAAATCCGTCCATTAAAAATAAATTCAATTTATTTCAACGGATATCAACGTGCTAATATATGTTTTAATTCATTAAAAATGTCAATGGAACATCAATATTGTTGCTGACCATTAGATATTTCGTTGTAACTTTCAATATGTTATCAACGGACACAGTCTATTGGAAAGTATCGATGGTTATTCAACATACCGAATGTTGAAAATACTCGTTGGAATTCTCGTTGAAAACATCTACATCTTTCCAACAATGGAATTTAAAACTTATTAATGGATATTCGTTGATATTATCAATGGATGTCTATTGAAATATTTAAATTCCTTATTTAAACATATTTATAAGTTTGATTTTGTAAGGAATTATCAACTTTGGTTCTTGCACGGTGAAGACAGCGATATTAGATATGTGATTTTGCAAGAATCATAATAAAGTGATAGCAACGATGAGACAATTAAAAATAACGACAACCACTCCATATGTTAAAATGGTGTCAAACACTTTTCCGAGAGTTAAATATTTTGGTCTAATTGGATTAAAGATAATGATTCTCAAATGTGAATGGTTGACTCAACCATAGTATATGATACAAGAAAACAATTATTGGGAGGAATTGACATCAACCCTTAATGACATTATCCAAAGTATAATTCATTCGTCATGATAGATCAAATTGATCAGATATGTTATGTACAATATTCAAAATCATTGAAACATCAAATAGAAAAGTGGTGGATTGTGGTACATATCAAACCACACTGAGTTTTAAACACACAAGAAAATAAATATCCATTACAAGCCGAAAATCTTAAACCAATACAGGTAAATGAATTTCAAGATCGTGGAGAGATTCTAGAGAGCATACATCGACTGTTAGGTATATATTGAACCAGAAGATGGCGAATATAAACACGATGATGAATTCAATGCACCATTCAAGAAAGAATCACCAATTGAAGAATCAATAGAAGAAAAGTTATAAATTTTATAATTATAATTATATTTCACAAATAATAAAAATTATAAATTGGAACATTTTTTATGTATCTATTGCTATTATCAGCACATTCGTTGTTATTTTGGTTATTGTCGACGGAAGCCAATTGATATTGTAAACGTTGGGATTTTAACTTAGAAAAATTTTTATATTTTTATATTTTCAATGGACATCTCTTGATATTGTGTAAAGTTTGCAATGGGTGTCATTTGATAATATTACCTTCTTTGGGACTTTAATCACTCGAAATATATTCAATGAGAATTTGTTGATCATTTTTAATTTATCAACATATGCACATTGAAAAATATGTCATTTAATGACGTGATCGTTTGTAACCATTTGTGTACAATTCCATGGACATCCGTTGTTTTTTAAATGGGTGCATATTTTTTAATAAATGATCGTTGATAACTACAATTATTAGAAACATTAAAAACGCAACTTTTTTTGGAGTTTTCAAAACGCATCCATTTATACAAAGTACACAAAAAGTTGTATCTCTACCGCTTGTTGATGAAAAATCAATTTCAACGACCATCTATTGATATTTTGAACAGATCCCCATTAAATGCTGAAAGGATATTAGGAGTGTTCAAATGTTTGTGCAGTTGATGTTTGGTCATGATGGGATCCGTCAAATCATGATAATTTTTTAGCTTTGTATAGTCACCAATCGTAGCAGTTGATCACGTCTTTGACAAAAACAGTAGAATGATGAGATAAAAGGGTTTTTCGAGATCATTCTATAGTCATTTATGATTGACATTAAACATGGGGTTTGAAAATCAAATATACTATATGATTTTCTGGATCTAGAAGAAAAAGAAATATTGCATTGAGAGAATACTAAGTAAAGAAAGCACCAAATCATTTAGTTTGTCGTTATACTGAGCGACTAGAAGGAAATGATATAGAGGTTTTAGAGTTGAAGGGATGGTGACAGTAATTCATCCAATGGATTATAATCCATAACGCAATGAGTTTGTAGCATCATTATATTGAGCCATGTTCAATTGAATCATTAAAGAAGACTTTGGATAGGTGTAATCAATGAATTATTCGATCAATATGCTAAGAAATTTACTGACACTCCCATATATTTGAAGAGTTTGGACAAAATTGACAACTCTTAGATTTTTGTTTTCGTTATAGTTTCATTGTTTCAAAAATATTTACTCTCTCTTAGTACGATGCCCGTCTTGAATCCGTCATTCAAGCAAAACGCCACACAAGTTCGTGTGTATATCACCTCAAAATTTTATTACAATAATCATAATTTTTCGAATGAATCTCTCTCAAATCACCCATCCACAAATCTCGAGATGTGTATTGTTTAAGACTTGTTATTACAAACATTATCTCAAACATTCACCAAAATGTTTTTGCTTTCTCTCCCTTTCTCTTTTTGACTTTTCTTGTTATCCATGAAGTGGCCAGAGAGCTCCTTATCAAAATGATCTTTTATTTATTTATCATTGATTTGTTAACTTTCTTAATTTTCTATTGTTTAAATATTTTGTGGATCTTTTTAAATCTGCATAAAAATTTAACATACAAGAAAATCTCAATAATAATAATAAATATTTACAATGAAAAATTTACATAATCACAAAATAGAAATCTCACTAATAATGGAAATGACGCATAATCACAAAATCAAAATCAACACACATAATGAAAATATCGCATAACGTCAAATATCACACCCAATAATACATGCACTAACAATCTTCCACTTATTGATCTTTTGCTCAAATAAACTGAGAAAGTGTTAGGTCTAGAGAGAATGAAAAAGATCAACAAATTCAATTATTAAGGGTCACAGACATATCTGACTCAAAAGGACATGCCAAACATCTTTATTTCAACGAAATATGGATTTCCCTCTAATTCTTTCTAGTGATTTTTATCTAATACATCTTAACCTTTTGGAAGCAATAATTTTAGTGTTACTTGAAGATCATGCAAAATGATAAGTGAATAAAAATATGATCATGAGTACTCGTACTTATCGCTCATATATTTAACTAATCAATACCAAAATAAATCATATCCTCTAAAATTTTGATTAATAAAAAAATCACGTTTTAGGATCCATCGTGATGAATCACTACAAGGCAAAGAAGGAGCTTGCAAATGTAAATGTAATTAATAATGGCGAGTTTTAAAGGATGCTTTGACTTGACCGGGTGGACGATATCACATGGAGATTTCATTAAGAAAAAAGCAGAGGATGGTGTCACCTACATCCAGATATCTCTAGCAAATTGAAATGGATGAAGATGATTATGCTAAGTTTATGAATGAGGAGGCAAATTAAGTACCACAACCTCGCTAACATTGCAGAATCATATGGAGATTACAACTTTGATTGTTCGAAAAGATGTAGAGATATACATGGAGTGGGAAAGAAAAAAATAGTGTTTGATTTCTATCACTATTCTGAATTGAAGAAAGTAAAAATAGCCTCAAAATGTGAGACGATAAGCAAGCACATATGAGATTAAGATTGTGCCTACTCATTATTTTCGAGAGGTGAATCAATGTCGAAGATGCTTAATGCAAGGTATTCATAGTATGGAGGACTACTACAATGAGATAGGTTTTATAAAAATTCATGCCAATACCAAAGAATCAAGACTTGGTTAAGCCAAAGCATTCAGGAACATGTAGAAACCCATCATTATTTAGAAATTGAGGATGTTTTACACTTGGCCATTCGATTTGAGAACCAATTGAAGATGAAAAGGGAAATGGTTTAGAAATTATAGGTGATCTTAAACGAATTATCAGAAACAATCACAACGGTTTCATAAATTAAATATGGATAGAAAAAGAGACTGAAAGACAAACACATCGCGACCAAAATTACCACGTACTGACAACGTTGTTACTAAAATCGTGACATTACATATTTCAAATTTCAAAATAACAAAAGAGCCATGGTGATTAAACATGATGGTGAGTATGAAACCTAATCGAAAAGATAGAACGGCTAAACGATTGTGAGAATTTCATATGACTCTTATGAGGACTACGAAAAATATGAGGCGATTAAGGAGAATTTCTCGTGGTTCGTAGAGCTCTTGCTCTGCTAACCAAGGAGGAGGCAATAGTGAAATATGAGAATATATTCTACATGTATGGAGTAATCAAGGATAAGGTATGCAAAATCATTGTAGATGGCGACAACTATACCAACATTTTAAGTACCTCACTCGTGCAAAATTTGGTGTACTAACAACCCATCATTTGAGCTCTTACAAGTTTCAGTTATTAAAAGATCTTGGAGAAACTAAATTGCATAACTAGGTGAAGTTCTCTTTTAGTATCGAAAAAAAACGATGAGGATTTCTATGTTATGTCATTTTGATGCAAGTGAAATGTTTGTTGTTCAAGCGAAATCAACATACATGTGTAATATTCCATCCTTCTACATGTTTAACTTGAAGGAAAACAAATTCATTTAGTGTGATTTATGCCAATGGAATTGTTTAGGATCAATTTAAGATGCTAAATAACAAGAAGACACAATCATCTTTGAATGGGCATGAGGTAGATCAGAAAACTGATGAGGTCTTGAGAGAAATCCAAAGAAAGATCTGAGAGAGCAAACCTATGAGGATAAACACTTTTCTTTCATTGAAATGAGAGTGATTAAGAAATATTTACTTTCGTATTAGTCAATGATTGTACTCTTGTACAACGAGGCATTGTTTACTAATGAGCTAAAGAATTCTATGCCTAGTGTTGAATTTGATTTAGTGCAGGGTTTTGGTGACTTTTTTATGGAGGAAATACCACATTATTTACCTGTTATATGGGGAATCAAAAGCTAGATTGACTTCATTCCTTGAACGAGCATTTCCATGTGACTTATCCACCGAAAAAATCCCGAACAAGACACAGAAGCTGAAAAGGCAAGTGAATGGGCTTATGGAGAATGGATACATTCAAAATAGCATGTCATTGTGTGATGCATGAATGATATCTATGCATAAAAAGGATCGAATATTACGCATGTATGTTGATTTTCATGCTATCAACAATATTATAGTAAAGTATCATCATCAGATACCTCGTTTAGATTACATGCTTGATGAATTGCATGGTTCCTTTGTATGTTCATACGAAACAGGGTGATGATTGAAATACCTCGTTTCTATTAAAGAAAACTAGAACTCTATGAATGATTAGTCATACCAATTGAATTGAAAAATGAACCTAGTACGCTTATGATGTTAATGAACAATGTGTTTAGGAAATTTATAAAACATTTGTTGTTGTGTACTTCAATAATATATTAGTATACTGCAAAATATTAGAATAACATGTAGAACATTTGAGGCTCGTGTTAGACGTGTTGAGAAACGAGAAATTGTATGCTAATCATAAGAAAGGTATATTTTTCATTAATAATGTGTGTTCCTAGTATTTGACGAGGAAAAGATTGAGGCAGTTAGAAACTGTTCGAGTCCTTACAGAGTTGGAGATGTATGTAGCTTTCAAGGTAGGAATGGACAAAATACCTAGAAAACCTATCATGGCCCTAAATTCGTCCCGAACACGAGAAAAAATACTCGAATTTAAGGGTTCGGATTCGGGCTTGGATGATAAAATTATTAAATTGCGGATTTGGATTCAGTTTTTTCACTCGCACAAACAGATACCCATGGTTATCCAACTATATATTAATTTACCAAAATACCCTTAATGTTTATAATAAATTTATTAGACTTGGTATGGATCGAGTATCCGAATCCGACCCGAACCCGAACCAATATATGTTCTAATAATAAAAAAATTTGAGTTGGGGTATTCGTAGGTACTCGGTCTAGGTATCCAAGCCTTGGATACCCGCGTCTCATGAGTTTGGGTACAAAATTGACTATTTTTTAGGTTCGGGTTTGAATTCGTGTTTGGATACCCTCAAAAGTCCAGATACCTGACACATGCCCACCCTTATTTTAAGGTTTGGCAAGTTTTGTCATTGTTTCATGAAGGATTTCAGCATACTTGTTGCATCGTTGATCGATGTGATCAAGAATAACGGTGTGTTTCATTTTGGAGATGATCATGAGAAAGCATTTCAGCTCTTAAATGAAAAATTGATGCACACTCCTCTTTTATTATTACCTAACTATTCTAAAAAATTGAGATTGAATGTGATGTCTCGGGTATAGGTATCGGCATTAGAGGTGTAAAATTGGTTAGGTCAGTTCGATTCAACTCGGTTTAGTTCGCTACAAAATGAATTGGTTCAATTCAACTCACCTTGTCTTCAGCTAGCCACAATATTAAACGGCTCGTTAGATAATTCATTAAATTTAAGATAACAGTAAATATATTATTCTTGAAAAGTATAAAGTATAAAAATATTAATTGGAATAAAAATGTATTAATTATCAAATAAAATATCTAAAATAAAAAATATTAAGATGACGCAAGGAGAACAAAGACGACAATATGCATGTCATATAGTTGAAACTAAATGTCAACACAGAACATTCGCGTACGATAGTTCTAAATTGTGTAAACCCATTGACCTATATTAGAACTAATTTCAATGCGTCGCATCTTTCAATTTAATTCTTAACTTGTGCTTGTTAAACTCCTTTGACTCGAGTGCCTTTGTGAGTGGATTGGATGTGTTTTCCTTTCCATCCACCTTGAAAATATGAACATCTCCATGCTCAATGATTTTTCAAATGAGATGGTACTTCCCCATAACATGCTTTGATCTTTGATGAGATCTTGGTTCCTTCGCTTGAGCTATCGCTCTAGTATTATCCCATAATAGTGGAATGGGCTCTTTAATGGAATGGACCACACCAAGCTCATTTATAAACTTCCTCTTCCAGATCACTTCCTTCGCCACTTAGAAAGCTGCAACGTATTCTATTTTTGTAACTGATTCGGTACTGTAATCTGTAGAGAACTTTTTTAACTAACTGCTTCACCGTTCAAGTAAAATACATAACCAGATGTGGATTTACTGTCATCCTTGTTTGATGTGAAACTCGCATCATTGAACCCTTCTAGTTCTAAACTAGAATCCCCATAGATGAGGAATTGGTCATTAGTCCTTCTCAAGTACTTAAGGATGGTTTTCACAAGTTTTCAATATTTCTCACTATGATCCGCCTTATAGCTCCCACCGTGCTAGTGTATTGGATCCTACTCGTGCATTCTCTTTCATCCTAGGTCTTATGACAATCCTCAAGAGAGAGAAATTCTAATACCTATCAGAAGATAACCCTTCTTGGAATTCATGTTATACTATCTCATAATGGTATCAATGTACATGGACAAGGAGAGTCCGAACAGCCTTCTGGATCTATCTCAATAGATTCTTATTCCGAGAATATAGGCAGTTTCTTCCAAGTCCTTCATGGAGAATTGTTCGGATAACCAATATTTGGTTTATAGCAACGATGATACGTCATTTCATATTAGAAATATGTCATCCACATATAGCAACTAGGAATATAACCTTAATCCCATTTACCTTCTTGTACAAGAAAGGTTCCTCTTTGCATCTAACAAAGTTGAACATTTCAAATACCTTGTTAAATCAAAGATTCCAACTTCGAGAAACTTGCTTAACTCCATAAATGGACCTTTGCAACTTCATATCATGCTATCCATGGTAGGGATCGTGAATCCCACAGTTTAAGTCATATAGACCTCTTCATAGAGCTCTTTATTTAGGAATGATATTTTCACGTAAATCTGCCATATCTCATTATTATGATAGGTTGCAATCACGAGTAAAATCCGAATAAACTTGAGCATTGCTACGGGGGAAAATTTTTCTTCATGGTCAATGCCTTCGTGTTGACTATACCTCTTAGCAACAAGACGGGCTTTATAGATCTCTACCTTCCCGTCCGCTCCAATCGTTTTCTATAAACCCATTTACAACCAATTAATTTAGAGTTTGGTGAAGGTTCAACCAAATTCCAAACTTTGTTACCTCATTGACTCCATTTTGGATTCCATGGCCTTTCACCACATCTCAGAGTCGTCATTCTGTGTCATTTCCGCAAAAGTCAACAGGTCATCATCAACATGATTTCTTTCCTTCTCTTGAACCAGTAAGTTTAACTTATCAGGCGCATATCGAGAATGTGTAGATCTTCTAAGCGCAGCTTGTACTGAAGATACAATCTTATCCATATATGTTTGTTGAAAATATTCCTTAATGGGTTCCACAAATGATCCTTCCATTTCAACGCTTGAAGATGGAATATTCATGTTCAATTTCAACATGTCTAGAAAAGAATGCTCACAGGGCATCTCATGCTTTTGAACCTGTGGCGACTCCTCAGATTCTTGAATCTCATCAAGAATTATTTCATCACAATGATTTCCTTCACTAAGGAATTCTCTTTCTGAAGAGGTCGCATCTCGAGCCACAAATAATTTGTGATCCAAGGGGTGATAAAAATAATATACCATCGTTTCCTTGGGATATCCAATAAGTCGAAAATTTTTCGATTTAGCCTCAAACGTATCCAACTACAGTCTCTTGACAAATGCTAGACAACCCCATACTTTAATATGTTTCATGTTTGGCTTAAGTCCTCTCAATATCTCATATAGAGTCTTAAAAACTACTTTCGTGGGAACTTTATTCAATAAATAGGTCGTGGATTCCAAAGTGTAATTCTAAAAAGCTGATCGAAAGATCAATGAATCCCATAATGGATCGCATCATATCCAATAAAGTGTAAATTTCTCCTTTTGAAAACACTGTTATACTCTGGCATTCCAGAAGAAATCCAATGCGATAAAGTCTCATTTTGTCGTAGATAATCAATGAATTTGTAACTTTAGTAATCACCTCCACGGTGAGATCTCAACGCTATGATGACTTTTTTTGTTTGCTTTTCCACTTCACTCTGGAATCTTTTGAATATTTCACAATATTCGTATTTGTGTTTCATAAGATACACAAAACTGTACCATGTCATATCGTTAATGAATATAATGAAATAGAAATACCCTCCTATGGCCTGAACCCTCGTTGGACCACATACATCAATATGTACGAGTTCTAAGGGTTTTGTAGCTCATTCTCTTTTCCCCTTAAAAGGAGACTTGGTCATTTTACCTTGGAGACATGATTCACAAGTTGTGTATGATTTCGAGATATCCATCTTGATTCCAAGAGTTTATCTATTTCTCTCATATAACATTGAGCCTACAATGGCAGAGGAAAGTCTAATTCATACAATCATCCATTTCCCTCTTTATACCAGAAACATGCATGTTAATCAAACCAACTTTTGCGTCATGTAAAACATAAACATCGTGTTGCAAATAACCATTCACAAATAATTCATCACTATGATAAATAGAAAAAAAGTGTTATTTGAAAAGATCATTTTAAATTCACATATATCCAACATGGAAATAGAAATTATGTTCGAAACAAATTTCAGAACACAATAAACGTCTTCTACGGCTAACTCCGCAATGTTTGTGCCATTTCCAACTTGTAGGTTGAAGTCTCCTATCCACAGTCTCCCATTGATCCCCCAGTCCCTCCAACAAACTGTAGATGTTAAAACTACTGCCCGTATCTAATACTCACACAGTCGAATCAATAGCAGTAAGGGAAATCATAAAAACATTTTGCATGAGAGTCGTACTTCATTTCTCGCTCTTCAGGGATGCAATATCCCATTTTCAATTCCTTTCCAGTGCCTTTCCTTCATACAGAATAAACACTCCTCCTAGACATGGATGTCCTTGACATCCTTTGCCTTGGGCTTGGTCAAACCACCCTTGGTCGCGGAAAATTCTTTCCCTTTGGTTCCATATCCTAATGCTGACATTGGAGTTTAGAACTCATGGATGCTAAAATGATGCACTTGACAGTGATCAAATCATCTGTTTGCTTCACAAAAGTAGTCATCCCATCAGCGTCATCAGCAGCATGTACAACCATGACTAGCTTATCGATCATATCGATAAGTTTTCTCATGCATGAGAACCAGCCGTAGGTTTCTGTACCATTCATCAAAGTTGGTTTCCGTCACTTATGGACTTCTACTATCGATCGCAATGATATGATATACATGTTTCCTCACTCTTCGAGATGATTTGTAAAAAACACAACAATTAATCAACGCTACTAATAGCATTAGAAATCTTATTTCTTATTAGTAGTTTTCTTAACCCTTTTAATATGAATAAGCCCCCTGGTAGTCAGGTCGCATCTAAAATATATTAACTCGTTTAACATGAAATCTTGCATTGACTCTACATCGCATAATCCCCTTGTAGTCAAGTCACACCTATGGACATATTTGAGTTCACCTATCATCCTTGGTTGTCAAAGATTAAGATATGTCATGTGCGAACTATCAAGCAATAAAATGCCTAATATTCATTTATCGCAAGAGTACAGATTGGTGTAATACATGGGTCGAACTCTAGGAACAAATGCAACCTAAGCTAAGAATACAACTAAATTAAGACGGATTAAATTGATGGTGATGTGGGATAAATTTCGAGAACGCTAAAATGAATTATGAAAGCGGTGAGGAAACATGGAAAACTTGATAATTAATAACACTATGGGTTTCGGGTTACCGGGATATGCAACGGTGCAACAAACAAAGAATCGTGAACCTATCGAATTATCTTGATAACGGGGAATTCATGCTCATAAATAGGGAATAGTTCTCTCGACACTTAAACCCCCTAACCACAACAACGTACAATCCTACCTTCCGGCAGCGATTAACTCGTGATTACGGTAGCATTAAGCGTGCAATCCTAATTTCTAAGTCGATTAATCGATCGGCTAGATTCTCTTTAATCGAACTTAATCAACAATAAACGATTCCGAGTTCATGATCTAACCTCCCGGTTAAACATGAACTCCTAAGTTACTGAGCGGCCAACACAAGTATAAAACATACACGATGTTGGTTGTAAACCAAAATACAAGAATATCTCGAAGGTCTAAGCATTAACGCATAGCTACAAGCATCCCTTACAAATCCAATATCCTTAACCTATAGCTAGAGGCTTGCTCACTCATGGATTCTACTGTGAAACAAGAGAAATTAACAATAGACATGATAAAGAGTAAGAAATGCGATTCCTCGGACTTCCCTATCTCATTACGAAGTTCGGACTATTGTTTCTCTTCTTCTCCAGCTTCTCCTAAGTTCTCCAATCTAATTTTTTCGTGCTCCTGGCTGTTCTAAGCGGATGTCTCAACTTATGGGCGGTTGTCCCCACTTTTTCCCTCGTTCTAACCCTAAAAAGGGTTGGTGTCCGGAAACGTAGCCCGCACGGGCTATGTGCTCAACCCGTGTGGGCTCATCATTCTCCATCCAATCCGAGCGGGCTCTCTTCCAGCCCAAGGCGTGCAATTTCATCTAGAGTGGCAGCCCGTGCGGGCTAAGGTATCCACCCCGCACGGGCTCTTCATGTTCAACCCAATCCGAGCGGGTTGCTGGTCAGCACGAGTCGGGCTCAAATTTCTACCGGATGCAGCCACAGCGGGGGCCTCTTCCAAGCCCGAGCAGACTGAGTTAACTTTTTGTTTTTGCTCCTTTCGCTCGATGCTCGGGTATTTCTTTTTGTTTCATGGCCTGAATTTGCTCCGAGTGGTTTGTAGCTCCTAATATGTGCAGTTGAATCCCCAAATCAACATTTTAAAGCTCGATTAGACCTTATCGCCTTAAAACCTGACAATAAAAAAAAGGACTATAGAGGACGTTCGTGTCGGTTTTGTAACTCGCGGTATGCAAACTATGCAGAAATGATGTAAATGCGTAACCTAAAACTAATACACACTACGTGTTATCGATATGTACCCCTAGTAGTTTAGGTGTTGTACGATCTAATCGCTGACTCTCGCTTGGCATCTAATGCAGCAGACTACATGTGTCGAATCTCAATTTATGTGCCTCTTGATAGTCAACCAGTATCACATAAACGAGATCTGGACAAGTGTATCCACTTGTGATGAGAAAATCACTTAGTTAAAATGTTTTAAACCCTTAGAATTCAGTTATTAATGATGGTTTGCTATAGTGATAGATTTTTCGGTTGAAGAGACATACTACTCGACCGTTATCTTGGTCATAGAGGAAATGCTCGGCCTTAGTGACCATCACCCGAGACATTACTCAAGTTGTGCAACCCTTTTCTCGGCCCGATAAGCACTTTGCAATTTTGTCCAGTGGATTCATTCGACCCGAGTAATACCATTGCTCGATCTAACGCACTATCTAGTGAAGTTACTCGGTTTGAGTAACCCTTTGCTTGGCCGCTCTATCATTCTTTGATTCTTCTAGTAGGTTCTCCTCAGTCGAGCTGTTATGCAGCTTAGTTGAGCAACGGTCTACCTCGAACCACTCGACTTGACCAACCTTTGCTTGGTCCAACATTTTTGAACCCGTGAATCCACTTGACGGCAAACATTTTGCTCAGTCGGTACTCATGACACTCAGTCGAATACCTATGTGTGACATCATGCTTGATCGAGTGCAACATCTCTTGCAGAAATCTCAGTCAAGCACAACTCAACCAAACCCTAATTTTTCCTAAGAATTCACTCGACTCGAGCAGTATACTGCTCGGTGGATTTTCGCACTCTGCAATTGCAACTTTCTCGATTTTGCAAGCAAATTTCATCCGAAAAAACGGAAATTCTAATCTACAAAAAACAATACTTACTGGTACCATTATAGGGTTGTAGGATTGGATAGTAAAAACATTTTCTTACCACCAGAATAATGATCTAGTTCATTTTCATGATTTCGGTTTTAGTTGGTGTTTTTCATGAAAACAAAGCAATCAATGGTTTGAGTTACTAACCTTTAGTGATTGGATGGTGCAGAACGTAGCAATGATAATATGTTGTTTCAACTAATAATCAACACCCCAAGATCAGTTCCATCGTTCAACCTTTGATCATGGCGAGAATCAATGAGAACCCGTTTTTCTCTTTTGTGTCTCCTTTTCTCATAATGTTTTTGATCTTTTGTAATTATAACTTGTTATTGTAATTAGTGTATAGTGAAAAAAATTTATATCTTAATCTCATGGACCAAATGAAAATTAATTAATTACTTTTAGGACCTTGTATTTTTCGTTAATAGCATTAGAGATATAACTTTGACAACATAATGCAAACATCAACAATATCCTTATTGTCGCTCGATTTTTTAATTTTCAAGATAATTTACCTATTAAATATTGGAGATATTGCATTTTGATAACTGCTCATCTCATTAACCGCACTTTGTCTCATGTTTTAAATGGAAAAACCTTGCTTCCTTCACCTTCATATTATGGTTATCTATGAGTTGTTGGTTCACTATGTTGTGTTAATCAACATACGAATGGAGATAAATTTGTGACTTGCGGCGATCATTGCATTTTCATTTGCTACCATATGGAAATAAAGGTTGGCAGGTCTATGATCTTGATCATGACATTTTTTTAGTATCTCGTAATGTGCCATTTTGAGAATATATTTTTTGTTTGCTAATTCCTCTACCACCAATCCCTATTAATTCACGTTCGACATTATCTACACACTCGAAGTGGACATGTTCTTGAATCGGGTACGATCTCCTCTATGACATCACTCTCGATCGAAAGTTTGATATCGATGTCAACAATATTTGGCTAGATAGTTTATGATTCGAGGGGGTTTTGCTCTTTCAAGACCAAACCATGTCTTCCTCACTACAAGCTCGCCTCTCAATGACATTTTTCCTTCTTTGGTA
This sequence comes from Gynandropsis gynandra, assembly GCA_036759665.1. NCBI lineage: Eukaryota > Viridiplantae > Streptophyta > Magnoliopsida > Brassicales > Cleomaceae > Gynandropsis > Gynandropsis gynandra. Next base: position 44,577,370 of record CM071864.1, on the reverse strand, counting down.
TCCACGGAACCTACACAACTCCCGGCTTTGTTCAGTCTCGACAATACCATCCTTAGGTGAGGGCTTCGTGCAAAACTTTTGTTAACAATTTGATTATTGAGCCCTCCAATTGTGATGTCAACGCTCTAGGATAGAGTATAGACATGAGGGAAAGTGTTATATTGTTGTTATCTCACATCGACTACGATATGAACCATATACTCTTATATATGGTATTAGATAAACTTTAAATTATTGAGTTACAAGAAGGGTTTCTCGTAATACACAGTATCTTCTTGTAAGTTACAAAAAAATCTGTAGGTTTTGATTTGTTATTTAGATGTATAGAGTCACATGTATGGAAAAAAGTCCAATAGTTATGGATTCACATATACTTTGCAAAGATTTGTGATTTCTCTAGAGAGATAGAGGGGAGTGATTTAGAAAAAAAAAACATCCCATAGAAGAAGTGCCCTCTAGCAACTATTCCATAACTTTTTGAATTCAAATGCATTTTGAGAAATCGTATCTAATATCGTAGAAACATACTCACTCAAGAAGATATTGGAATTCGAGAACTCATAAAATCATAAATTTCCACTAATTTAGATAATATTCCACTATTTTGAATTTAGCTCCAAAGAGTAATACCGAAATCAATAAATCCCATGGTTGAGAAAAACATCCAACCCTAACCCTAACGATTTAGTGGATGATTTAGTTAAATCTGAATGGGCTCAAAACAATTAGCCCATTAATCTTAATAGTCTCATTCTTAACTAAATTAAACATTTGACCTTATTAATTTCGGCCCAATAGATGTTTATTTTACCCTGTCTCAGTTCTATTTATTCGGAAAAAGTCAGAATATTTAAAATTTTGTTCACTTTAAAAAAATAGCTTTTCCAACTAAGGATCGATTTTATTGTTTGGCTACTAATACCGTATTAGGTTGATCATTTTAGATTTTGATTAGATTTTAGTTTTGGATTTAACAAATATATAATATATACATTTAATAAAAATTAATCAAATAATAACTAAATTTAAATCAGTTTATATCAATCTTATTAATCATTTAATTATATAAAATTATAAATAAATGATAATATTTGAAAATTTTAATAATTTAAATATTTTATAAAATAAAATATAATATATTTTTAAATTTTGATAATTAATTTGTAACTATTTACATTATATATAGATAAATTTTATTATTTAAATTTTTAATATTTTTAAATAATTAATCAATTATTTATGATTAACAAATTGAACTATATATAATCGGATTTTTAAATTTTTATACTCAATCCATTATTTTATATATAAAAAAATGAATTAAATTACCATCATATAAATGAATCAAATACTCGATGACCTTTACATTATTTATTCATATCTATTTGTACATATCTCTTCTCTGTTTATCTTTCACAAAGTCCAAAAACACCACAAAAGAAACAAAGGAAAAAAATAGAAGACTCTACACTTTGTCCTGGCAACAACAAAACTTTCACAATCGCCAAATCGCGTAAAAGGTTGCGTTTGAAACGCAAACGCCGTCCAGCCCTTTTCCTCTCATTTCTACTTTAAACATAAACGAGCCCAAGCTCCATCCTACACGTGTCATCGTCCTCGCACATGTCCCGCATCTCCACCTTCCTTTTCTTCACGTGACACTCACGTTTCACGGGCGAGAGCCCTAGCGTCAGCTCGAGCCCGACCTCGATGACGGCCGCCGACTCCTCTGACACCATGCTCTCCTCTTCCTTGCTGTCTCCGCCGGCTTCCGTTGTCGCCAACAACTCTGACTGGTGACTAAGCGACGAGTCGTGACTCGTCGACCGACCACATGCATGGCCCCACTCCGCCGCATCCGCAGCCGGAAGCAGCATCTCCTCCGGCGTATCGGGCGTCCTCTGCTGCGTAATCTCAGCGACTCCCTTGGAACGGCACCGGCTCTTGACGGGTCGTCCGCGGTCTCCGCCGCCGGAGTTCTCATCCCTGGACACGTGGCGGATATCGTGGAACTTATGTGGAGGAGATTGACCGCTCTCTGCCGTGTCGGAAGCCATCGAGGCGATCGGAGAGCCTTTCATGACCGCCTCCACGGCTGCCTGGCACGAGTGCCAGTTTCCCGACCACAACAACCCCACGGATCCATAGATCGGGTTCACAATCCTTCCGCATGCCTCGTACAACAACGATCTAAAAATTGCTGTCACCACAAAAGTTAAAAAGAAATAGTCAGATTATGTCTATTAAATAACGGTTTAAGTCAGAATCACACCAGTAGACATTCAAGAGTACTCGACTTCAAAAATCAAACTAGTAGAACAGAACATAACTGAACAGTGTGAGGTATTTACAACGATCTAAAACTTGCTGCCGCCACAAAATTCAAAAATAATAAGAAGAATATATTATCAGATGGTTAAATCATGGGTCTGACCCGAACAAAGACGTTCACGATAAATCGGCTTCAAAATCGAACCTTTATATCACTTCTACAGAATTTAGGACAAAACAAAAGACAGAAAGAGATAAGAGATGTTTGTATTACCAGGACGGACGTGGTCGGGACCGGCGTTAATAAGGTTAAGGAGACCGGCACGGCCGTAGAACTTGGCAAGGAAGACGGTGGCATTGGCCTGAGCTTCGGCTGATTTGATCCATTGAAGACATGGCCTTATGGTGCAATTCTCGTTACACCCTTTTCTCAGAACTCTACAACCATTGCAACTCATGCGCATGTCTCTCTTTATTTTCTCTCTACAAGAAAAAGAAGACCAAGATGAGAGGAGGAAGAAGATGATTTAGGTGCAGTACGGTCTGATAGGAGAAGGAAGACGAGAAGTCGGTATTTATGAGGAAGAAGAAGAGCTGCTTGGTTTGGTCGGGGCGATCATAACAGGGGGATGAAGAAAGTTGTTTCTATTGGTGACGTGTCATTTTGGTCTTGTTTTCTTCAATAGAAGAGGAACGTTTACCTTTTGTCTCGACTCTATCATTGGCGGCGCGTGTTTTCACCGCCCTCCAATATACAAGCCGTATATCAACCGTATGTTTATACCTATTATTAATATTATTATATTACTCCGTACGGTCTATTCGAGGTGTACCTTTTTTTTAATAAACTGTGTAAAAAAATAAACACCATCGAATTTCGAGTAAGGGTAAAACTGTAATTATAGGAGAAGAAGTTCAAAGTGGCATGCAAAAGTGTCCAAAAGAAGGAGGCTCGCGCGTGGCGAACACGATGTGGTGTCAGAGTTCGGTCGAATCGCCACATATGTTGGGGAGTGGCTTCGGTCTGACTCACTCGCCACCTTGGATTTTGTTAAAATATTATTATTATTATTGTTATTGTTTTGAATTTTTGGTAAACCGTTATTACACACTGTTAAAATAATCCCAATTCGAATTTTACGATATCAACAAGTACGTCAAGGAAGCTCAAAATTTATTCATTAAAACAGTTGAATTGTCTGATATATACCACTTCACATTTTCAATTTACAATTCATTATGAAAAAACTTAGAAAATGCGATTAAATTTAAAATATATCATAATATTAGACCCAATGTCTTGGTAATTTCGCTTCTAACACGGATTTACCAAAGAAGTAATAAAATTTTCCCGGTTTTGGGGGAGAGGTTTCCTATGTAGGAAAAACCACTTTTGTGGAAATCAAGACAGTTCCCGGTTTTCTTGCTCACTCTGTGGGCGTTAAATATAAGAATCTTTAAAATTATAATATTAATGATTAAACTAATAAGATTTATATAATTAAACCGCAGTATTTTACATATACAATATTACCATATTTAACGATATTAAATTTATTTGTTTATCAATCATTTTGAGCTAATTAAAATATAGCAACAGTATTTATATAGACAAAACAATACACATTTATAATTTAATAAAAAATGTATTAGTTTTGTTTATTATAAACATTATATAGTTCCATTTGTATAGAAACAAAATCTATAAATATCCAAACTAGTTGATTTTTACCATTAAATCTTTGGACTAGCATCATCAGAAAAGGTGTTTGATATATATATATATATAACATTACGAGGTACTGTATTTTCTATAGTTTAATGCTATAAAAATGAAAACCAATAAAACTCTAGGTTTGTTTTGGGGGGTTTAGGTTGGAATTGTTAAGATTGGTCGGTGGATAAATGTAATTGAAATTACAGCTTTCTTTTTGCTTATTATGTGTTCTTTAACTGTCACATGGTCCAATACGCAACAATCTCCGCATATTTAATTAATGTAATACACTTGTTTTGTTTTTCCTTCTTATAAATATTACTAGTATAGTCAATTGATGTAGTTACATAAAATACATTTAAGATTTTAAATACTCAATTATGAAATACATATACCTTAAACTTGTATAATTTACTACTATAAATTATGAAATTAAATACAAAATTTTTTAATAAATAATCCGACTAAACTTATTTCGGATATATTAAAAACAATTCTAGAACAATATAATTTATTTTTAAATTATTTTTCAGTTTACATATAAAATCATCCTTTAAATTTTGGACGAATTAAAAATGAATTATTATATTTTTAAAAAGGATATACCCAAAAAATATTCTAAAAAATAGTTTTTAATAAAATTAAACTTTTTATTTATAATTCTAGAAAAAATCTCTAAACTATATTTTTAAACAAAAAAATTATGTCCAATTTTCATAGCTTTTTTGTTAAAAAACATACTTCAATCTAAAACAATGTTGTTCGTAGATAAACAGAAAAGGATTTTTTTTTTAAAATATGTAATAACTGTCTTGAATTAAAAATTATAAATTAATTATAGAAAATATATATGAGTATTTAAGAATATGTATATATATATATATATGCATGTGTACAATTCATTAAAAAAATGAAATTTTCATTGTAAACCAACGCAACACCACATTGGCAAGTTTTTACAACGCTAATGTTGCTATTGATACGCAATCTTAGTTATATATTGTAACACAATTTACATAACGTTGTAACATCAGGAAAATACCAGATTTGTGTTAGAACAGTGTAGCCAATTGTAAAGCAATATTAACCACAACTACCGAAATTTTGTCACACTACAAAAGAACAGGCGATTTCCAACGGACATATCCGTTTGAAATCGCTCAAAATCCATTGCAAAGAGCGATTCCCAAAGGTCAGCAACAAATCCGAACTCGTTGGAAATCTCGCGTTACAAATCGGTATCCGTCGCGATTTCCAACGGTTTTGCAACGGACAATATCCGTCGAAAAATTATCACGGACGCCCATTAAAAATTTGTAACGGAAGTCCGTTATAATTTTGTAACGGAAGTCCGTTATAATTTTGTAACGGGCGTCTGTTCCACACCGTCGCGAAAAAGGAGCGGGAATTTAAATTTTTCAACGGACATCCGTTGCAAACTGGATGGAAATGGTAACGGGCATCCGTTACAAAATGGCGGGAAATGGCAACGGATATCCGTTACCATTTGGCGGGAAAAAAGGATTCCAACGGATGCGTATTAGAAATTTCTAACGGGCATCCGTTGGAAAGTAAAAAAATAAAAATATTTTTAAAAAAATTAAAAAGTTTTTAATTAAACTAATAAAAGTTCTTACAAAACAGACGCAGTTAATTGACGCGACGTTCTATTTCTCCAACGGGCATACGCTGGACATTCCTACGGATGCCCGTTGGAAATGCGTGTTTCCGAGGTAACAGACGGTGAAACGGCGGTTCGTCTCCCGTTGCAACGGGCATCTGTTACAATTTTCAACGGATGCCTGTTGGAAGTTTCTGCAGCCTAGAGTAGGCATCATCACACTTGTTACGGGCATCCGTTGTAATTTGTAACGGTCATCTGTTACCCGTTCTTAACGGATGCCCGTTAGCAAAACTGTAACGGATATCCGTTGCAAATTTCCAACGGATGCCTGTTACAATTGTGGAAAACTTAGAAATTTTTTCTATGTGTCAGAGGCGATTTCTTGTTCCAACTGACATTCGTTAAAAATTGCAACGGATGCCCATTGGTATTAGATCATATGTAGCTTTTCGATTGAACATCATTTATATATGCCTGTTGCAACGGTTAAGAATTGAACATTATTTATATATGCTTCGATTGTATTTACATTTCGATTTTTCGATTACACATCATCTACATTACATTACTCATCTAAAAACATTGAACATCATTTACATTACACATTATTGTATTTACATTTCTTCTTTAGTAGATTCATCGATTGGCGGGTCTTCCTTCGATTATTCATTAAATTCATCGTCGTTTTCATCTTCAGCATCTTCCGATTCAACGTCTTCATAATGGCGTATAAATTCTCCATCTATGTCAGTTCTTGCGAGAATCTCCTCTAGATTATTTGTATCAATTAAACGAATCGGCTGCGGATGATCGAGTTGCTACGGATCTTCTTTATCATCTGAGCTTATGATCTCTCGTGGCTTGATCTTTACTACGACCCACCACTCCTCTCTTTGGCATTTCAATACTATTGGATATTGCACATAACATACTTGGTCTGCTTGATCTATTGTTTGTGATGAATGGATCATACTTACCATATTGTCGTACCGGATTGATGTCAATTCTTCCCCATCGCTTTTTTCGTATTCCACGTCCTACTGTTGGGTCGAACCACTGACATTTAAAAAGCATCACCTTCAACCCATGAGACCGAGATATTCCAATTGTAGGATTTGGTGCAAAATATCGTAGAAGTTATCACCCTCTATTTCATTATTAACGCAAACACTATAATTGTATGTGCTTCTATGTTTTTCGTGTTCGTACGTGTGGAACGTGTAGCCGCGAGTAAACAAGATTGGCCAACACATAACATTTCGTGTAAGACCATTAGCCAAATCTTTTAGCCACGTTGGAAGTCTTTCATCAGAACATTTCACCTATACATATAATAAAAACGAATGAATACTTTATAATAAATGCAATTAATTTTGATAGATGTGTACACAAGTACTTACGTAATTTCTCAACCACGAGCTATAATATTGAACTTTCATGTCTGTGAGTTCATTTACGTTTAGATGAGGATATGCACCAAGTACTTCTTCATCAAATATCCCGTATAATGAAAATACATTAATATTGTATATATATATATACATATATATTTAAAAGATCGAATAATTGTTTTATACCTTTTGAACGATAATAACTCTTGACAATTTAGTAATATATATGTGTGGACGTGATTATACTCCTCTGGTGTTAACCAATATTCCTCGGATTTACCTCATGTACGTCCAATTGGTGTAAACATCTTAGAAATTGTGCCAAATTGCGGATTATATTTATACAGATAGTTTGTGTGATCATCCGTTGCACGTCGTTCTTTCGTCTGAATATGCGACTCGAAATAAATTTTGCTGAAATATGTGATTTCTTCCAGCAAGTATTGTTTAACAATAGATCCTTCGACCGCTGCTTTTTTTTTTTTGCTTTTTTCTTTAAATGAAAGAAAAACCTTTCGAAAGGGTACATCCATCTGAATTGAACTGGCCCACCGAGTATTGCCTCATCTGGTAAATGTATTAGCAAATGCTCCATGAAATCGAAGAATGAAGGCGGAAAAACTTTTTCTAATGCATATAATACTTAAGAGATATTGTATTTCATTAATTCTAAGTCATCACTTTTTAAATTCCTTGAACATATATCTCTGAAAAATATGATGATTCTGCATAGCATATCATGAACATTCCGTTGTAAGAGCTTAGCAAATGCAATTGGAATGAGTCGCTGCATGAAAACGTGACAATTGTGACTTTTCAACCCAATCAGCCTCGAACCAACAATATCCACACACTGAAAATGTTCGATGTATATCCATCTGAAAACTTAATGTCTTCTTTTAACCACTTTAATAATACCTTTTTCGTCGGACCAGACAATCCGAATACTGGGACAATTGACCTTTCATCTCTTAATTCCAACTCAGATCGTCGATATATTGTCTTCAAATCTTTTCTTGATTGTATATTATCCTAGTTTTACCCACCATATTCAAAATAGTATTGATGATGTCATCGAAAAAGTTCTTTTCGATATGCATAACATCTAAATTATGACGTAATATCAATGATTTCCAATATGGTAGTTCCCAAAAGATACTACGTTTATACCAGTTATGACATTCACCTTGACCATTTGGTTTACGATGCCCGCGATCTCCACCGTATTCTACAGATTCTTGTAAATCGCTCATTGTGTTCAATCTTTCGTAAACGATTTGTGTTCCAATTTGCATAAACGGTGCCTTTTCTTTTTATGTCATGTTCTTTCGGAAATGTTTTTTATCTTTCCAAAAAGCATGTCCACGAGGAAGAAATCTTCTATGACAATCAAACCAACATGGTTTCTTACCATGTACTAGTCGAAATGAATCTGTATTCTCCATACAAAATGGATATGTCAATCTTATGTGCGTGCTCCATCCAGATAACATTCCATAGGGAGGAAAGTCGCTAATGTCCACAACAAGATAGTTTTCAATATGAAATTTTGCTTCGCACTGACGTCATAAGCAAGAATTCTTTCATTCTATAAATATCTTAATTCATGAATTAAGGGGTGCAAAAAGACATCAAAACATTTCTTCGGATGTTCTGGTCCTGGAATCAGCAACGTAAAAAACATTACCTCTCTTTTCAAACACATCTTGGGAGGCAAATTATACGGAGACAAAATCACCGGCCACAAAGAAAATTGACTTCCAGATTATCCATATGTACTAAAACCATCCGTGCACAGGAAAATATAAACATTTCTCATTTCATACGCGAACTCGAGAAATATTTCATTGAAATCTTTCCAAGCCTTATCATCTGATGGATGTTGCATTATACCTTCGGTCTGAGTGTTCTGTGTGCCATCTCATAGCCGCAACGGTTTTTTTTATTCAAATAACCTTCTCAACCTATTTGCTATATGCATATAGAACATTTTCTTGTATGGTACATATTTACGTGAAGATGGTTTTTTGGCTGAAATCTGCTTGCACCGCAAACTTGCATTCCAACAAGTCTTTATCATTCTCCAAAATAACATGCAACTGTTTCTACAAACATCAAAGCATTGTCAAATCTTTTAACACATTCTTTGTTTCGTAATATGTCTCGGGAGTTTGATTATTTTCGAGTAAATATTCACGCATGGTTTTGCAAAATGAATCCATGCAATTTTTAGCAACATTGTAGTATATTTTTATACTCATCAATCTTGAAGATAAAGATAAGCGAGACTGACCTTCACGAAAACCTTCATATATAGGTTGTTTCACCGAATCCAATAGGTTGAAGAATTGGCGTGCATTGATGTTCGACATCTCTTCATGCATTTGTTCAATAACAACTCCAGGAAAAGCATCTGACACCATTTCCACATATGGATTAATCGGTGATGCTTCATAAATAACTTCTTCATTTCTTTCTACTTGTGATTCTTGCGTAATATCTCTAACACCGCAATTTTCACCGTGAAAAAACTAAATTTCGTAATTTTCAACAAAACTCACCTTTGTAAAGATGTTTGCAAACAATTTCTTGACTCGATACTTAATGTTTTTGCATCTTTTGCATGGGCATAACATTGTCCCGCGTTCTTGACACAAAGGTTGCATCGATGCAAAACTCATGAATTGCTCCAATGCGTGTAAGAATTCTTGCGTAATCTCTTCGGTTATAGGATCTTTTCTTCATACATCCACTCTCTCGATATATATATATATATATATCGATTTGAAGAAGATGACATTTTGATGAAAATATATTTCATGTTGATGGTTTGATGCTAAAACCTTGATTGTTATAACTAAATAGTTTAAATTGCAATGGACATCCGATGGAAACCTAAACGGATGACCGTTGCAAGTTCACGTGAATTTATTTCAACCGGCAAGCCTCGAAATTCATAATTTTAACGGCTATCCGTTACAAGTGCTAATGGGCATCCGTTACAATTTTCAACGGATGTCTGTTGGAATTTTTTTCTCGGTTTTATAACGGGCTTCAACGGAGGGCGCTAATGGAAGATATTGTTAACATCTCGTTAAAAGTTGCAATGGATTGCAACGGACGTGGCAACGGGCGATATCCGTTACATTTCCATTGAAGTTTTTAACAGATTGTAATGGATATGTGCCCTATGGAAGTTCTCCTAAATCCGTCGCAATCCATTGAATTCATCATCAACGGACGGAACCGTTGCACCGTCCGTTGAAAGTAGGCTGTCACCAAAATTGCATCAAAAACTTTGTTGAAAATTGCAACGCGATTATGAGACACGAAGCTAACACAACGGTTTGCGTTACAATGGCGTACCATTTTTTATGAAAACGCAACGCACATGTAACACTAGTCATTTAACATAATTTAGTTATAATGGCGTTAGGGGCGGCAAATTGCAGCCCGGCCCGCGGGTCTGCCCGAAAAATAGTGGGCTCGAACCTTAAATTTATAGAATAGTTTGCATTCGGGCCTTCGAGCTCGGAATTTCGATAAGCCCAATATATTTCGGTCTGGCCCGGTGGACTTCGGGCAGGCTCATCGCTCTAAATAGAGGCAATACAAACCCTAAGTCCTAACCTAAAACCTATTTTTTTCTCTTCCTCTCTATGTTGTCTACCCTCCTAGCCGTTTGCCATCCTCTCTGCTCCTAGTCGTCTGTCATCTCCATTCCTCTTTCCGTTGTGTCTTCATTGTACCTTCTACGTCATGCTGTTTTTGTACCCTTCTACATCGTGTCATCTTCGTCTCATTCCAATCACATAAAACAGCTTTGTCGTCGATTCAAAACATAAGCATCGATTAGTCCCTCTTCGTCATCGTAGTTTTCTTTATTGCTTCTTCTGTTCGACGAGATCTGGTCGTTAGTCCCTCAGTTTCGCGAGATCTGGTTGGAATCGACGAAGATAGGTAATCGATGAAGATATGTAACCTTCGTTGCTCATCTGTGTTGATCCCTCGGTTTGACGTGATCTCGTCATTCCTCCATCGGTTTGATGAGATCTAGTTGTTGCTCCCGACATAGAAAGGTTAACTAGATTAGACGATCTGTTCTCATGGCCATGAAAAACTAGCAATGGTCGAGCTTCGACCAAATAAACACAATAAAAAATTTGGTTGTGGATGGTCCGAAGCCCGATGGACCGGGTCATCGTCTTCGTCTTGTGTCATTCTACTCCGGTTTTCATCGTTGACATGCTCATCCCACTTTCGCACTACCATCGCAAGCTCTCCACATCTGTCATGCTCTCCATATCTGCTTGTCACCACCATTCGTTTGTTGCCTTCAACCATTTCTGTATCCTTCGTCATCGTCACTGCGACCCATGCTTGTCATACTTGTGACCCATGCCTTTCGTCAACGTGACCCATGCTTGTCGTCGTGGTGACCTACGCATGTCATCGACACGACCTATGCTCGTCATCATTGTTGTTGTCTTTCCCTTTGCACGCTTGTCTCTTTATCATTTTCAGCATCCGTTGCATTGTCCATCGTCATTGCTTATTATCTCTCATCATTTTCAGCAACTGCCGCGACCCACGCTCGTCGTTCGCTTCTCACTCTACCGATTTTTGCCTATAAATTTTCCGCCTCTAACTATGTCGCCTATTGCCTTTGAATTTTTTTGTCTCTGACTCTGCTGCCAACTATTTGTTGTTCTCATCGGCTTTCAATGATCACGTGACCTCCTTTTCAAGCATGGAAGCCACCACAAAATTTAATCTTCAAGAACCACAATGAGTCATATTTTCCGTCAACATGTCCAATATTATCAAATTCGCCACTCACAATTATCTTACGTGGGATTTTCAAATATCCACGCTTCTTGAAGCACATTTATTTCACTAATTTTTTTATAAAAACTCTAAAGTTTTCGATGTTCATATTTTTGTTGATGGTATTAAGATCTCGAATCGATCTTTGTCTCGTTCAAATAACAAGACTGGTTTCTCTTTAACGCTCTTCTTGGTGCAATCTCTGTATTACTCCAACCAATGGTGGTTAGATCGGCCTCTATCCGAGATGCACGAGAATTTTTTGCTAATATTTATGGCAAAGTTTCTCATGGCTACATCCGTCGAATTCGTGATCAAATCAAACGTACTTCTAAGAAAACTCAATCAAAATAACCGCTTTAATACGTCTAAGGAAGATGAATTTGTTCATATTGGTAAGTCCAATGACCATGAAAATCTAATAGATCATATTATTGATGATTTACTCATTTTTAATGTTGAGAACGCTTGAGATACACCAATTTCCATTGATGAATTTTATGAAAAATTATTTATATATCTAATAATATTAAAAAAATTATCAAATTAATTAATCATACGAAATTGACAAAAACTCTAAAAATCTTTCCGCTTGATCATATTTTTTCCTTTTCCTCCTAGAAAACCAGCGTTTATAAATCATATATATATATATGTATATATATATATATATATAGAAAATAGTAAAATTATATTCATTAAATTCGTATAATTATCTTAAATTCTTGCACTATATATCTAATTTTTTTAAAAAATAAATATGGATGATAATGGTCAGAAAATTAGAGTTAAATTTTTATTTTAGTTAAGAGAAATTTTATAAATTCTATGTATTCCATTAGATTCATATGAAAAAAAATATAAAAAGCTCATATATGGAGTATGGACTAGTGTCTTTCATCGGTAAAGCCCTCGTGGCACGAGTTGTGCCTCAAACAAAAAACAGTTAAATGTATCATTTTATATAAATTAATATATATATATATATAATATCAAGTTTGTCTTATACATATATACAAACGTTAGCAACTTTGGATTTCCACACAATTAAAGAAGGATGGAAGATCCAAAATCTCAGAAAAAATTAAGATAAATACAAAAGTATATTACAAACCAAAACTATACAAAGAATATAGAATTTAACTTCTTGTATTTTTTTTAAATCTTTTGTGATACGTTGAACCGGAAAAAACGAGACAGGTGGAGGAGAAATAAGTGAAGATGCCATGCAAATATGTCCAAACAAAAATAAAATATAACATAATAAAAAATTAGCCAAGGGTTTCATGATAGCGGCGCGTGTATGACACATCCTCGTCATCTTTGACGGTGGGTGAGTAAATGTTTTGAACATAGCCAACAACCCCGTCTCTTTCCTCCAATCATTCCTTTATTTTTGGAGAATAAAACATAAAAAAAAATTATATATATATAAAAGTAGAAGGAAACTATGGCTCGTCCCCCCTTTGTTTTTGGAATTGTGGGTGTAGGGTTGATTCAATTAGCGGAAACGTGTTTTTATTAATCCGAATTTAGATCTAGTCATGTTCGGATTAGTTTTACAGATTTCAACGGCGAACAAATATTGAAACGGTTTCAGTGATACCTGTTGCGTTGAAACGGATGATCGGATGTGAGACTTGATGATGCAAGTCCTCTACTCGTATCCACGCCGAGATCGGGATTGCTTTGATGCGGGATTCGGAAGAACGAAAAACTGTTTTTCGTTCTTCGGGTTTTTCTTTTACTGGCGGCTAGGGTTTTCGTCTTAAAATAGTATGTTTAAGAAACCTCGTAAAGCGTTTATTTATAATTATTAACTCTCTAATAATTACGAGTTAAACCCATAACTATTGAATATTACATATTAGGCATAGGACTTTCAATCTCCCACTTGCCTTTACGTAATATTTCAAATAGTCGAAATACATGTATCTCTATACACATATTTGCCTGTACATCTTATGTACTAACCCAAAAGAAAAATCAAATACAATTATATTCTTCGGTGCTAGCGGATGAATATAACTGTATCCCACACTGATTGTCTAACAATCATAAGCAAATACCGAGACACTCGTATGCGTGTGACCTCGTAGGTTCATCACTAAGCTAGTAGTCAATTAGTCTCACTAATTAACTAATCGAGGTTGACGTCTAGCAATTCTCCTCAACGACCAGATAGTATGAAGTAACATCCTTACTCTGTAGAACCATGGTAGAAGGATAATATTATTATTTCCCTCCGTCTTTACAGCTCCGGATAATCCTAGGACATGGTCTAACTGTCAAGTCCTAATAGATTATCAACTATGTTTCATGCCTAACATAACTGACTGGTGAATGATCGCAAGAAACTCCTTTCTTCTCTCATTCAAATGCCCTGGCCAAGGTCTTTTCAGTCATTATGTTGCTGACAACATAGAGCTCAAACTCTTTACCTAGAGTTGACGGATTCCATCTTGATCAATCACTAACTGCACAAGCATCTAATCATTCCCAATATCCTTTCAACTTACATCCCAAGGCATAAGGTGTCCAGTATCAAAGAATGGTAGATAACTTGTCAGTTACTATGTTGATCTCAGGTCTAAGGAAATTATAATATTCCAATCCTTCTAGAAAAATTCCTATTGACAGTTCAATGGTAATGTAACCATTAGGAATTCTCCCTTAGGGTCAGTTCAATGATCACATCTCTATGTGCATCATCCATACATGTGATTTAGTAAAAGAGATCTACTAATTTCTATCAAATAGAAACCATCACATCCATGTTGATCTATCCGGATTACTAACGTCCAATTAGTTATCCTATGATCAAGAACGATTTAGATTAAGTTTTTACCAAAACTTGACTCTCTTTATCATGATCTCTATCATGATGACAAGTTTCTAAACTTAATCATGGACTCTATCATACTAGCTATGAAAATGTACTATTCCTGGAACTAATTCCAGCATGCCATGTCTTTCAATCCAATCTTCAACTTGTGCTTGTCAAACTCATTTGAACCAAGCGCCTTTGTGAGCGGATCTGCTGCATTCTCTTTTCCTTCTACCTTCTGGATTTGAACATCCCCACGCTCAACGATTTCCCTTATCAAATGGTACTTCCGCAGAACATGCTTTGATCTTTTATGAGATCTTGGTTCCTTCTCCTGGACTATTGCCCCGGTATTATCACATAATAAAGGAACTGGTTCCTTTATCGAAGGCACCACACCAAGTTCAGTTATGAACTTTCTCATCCAGACCGCTTCCTTAGCAGCTTCGCAAACCGCTATGTATTCTGCTTCAGTAACCGAATCAGCTACAGTAGCTTGCTTGGAACTTTTCCAACACACTGCACCCCCATTGAAACAAAA
>CM071864.1:44526094-44547360 GCA_036759665.1 Gynandropsis gynandra | reverse complement strand
GTTTGGTCGCATGAGTCTTCCATGGGTCATATGTGGTCATATAGGGTCGCATGAGTCGTACAAGGGTCTTATGTGGTCGCATTAGACGTCCATGGGTCATGTTTGGTCGCATGAGTCGTCCATGGGTCATATGTGATCATATTGGATCGCATGAGTCGTACAAGGGTTATGTGTGGTTGCATGAGTCGTACCTGTTTAAACCTGATTCTAATTTAAACCGATTGAGCGTCGCATAACGTGTCATATTGGGTCATAATCTTACGAACAATAGATGTAAAATAAGACATTTTCAACGTTTAAATATTGATTACATAAGGTCCCAAAGGTTATGATTACATAAGGTCTCAAAGGTTACCAAAGGTTACAAAGGTCACAAAAGTTACATAAGGTCTCAAAGGTCACAACGGTTAAAAAAAGGAAAGAAAAAAGTTGAAGAAGAAGAAAAAGGCAAAAAAAAGTTCGAGAAAAAAAAGGAAAGAAAAAAAGGTCAAATTTGCTGAAGTTTCAAGACACATCGTAGCCCTTCCCCGCAAGAAGAGTCGTATGTGACTTCTCCAATTTGACCTCCAACCGTGACCTTAGGTAACGTGGATACAACTTCTTGTCTGAGTCCGCCGATTACCAAGACCTTATGTAGTGCAGATACATCACAAAGTCCTCCATCCAAGTTGTAAGTACTTGTGTGTATCTGTATACAGACTGACTCCGATGATTACCAAGACATTGAGTAACAAATAGACAGCACGATGCCCTAGATCGACCATGTGACCTTAACGGTCACAAAGGTAACAAGGATTTTTCAGAGAATTTAGGGTTAGATGTTAGAAATCGCCCTTTTGAGAGAATGAAAGACTCGAAACAAGAGATGATTTGGTGCTTGTTGTAGCTTTTCGATTTTCCCCCCTCTATTTATAACGGAAAATAAATGAACTCCTAAAATTCCAGAAAGACAATAAATACAAAGAATGACCAAGGTGCATGTATTGACCACATCTTTACGTCTTCACTGTGGCATTGGTAAAATAAAAAGCATAGCTAGCACCTGGAAAAAGCAGTAGTCTGACATTGAAAAGACTAGTCGAAAGGGTCGCAATGGTCGGAAGGATCGCAATGGTCGGAGGGTTCGCGATGGACAAGGGTCGCACGGGTCCAACATATTTTGATTTGAGCTGTATTTTCAAAATTTTATTTATATTATTTATAAATAATTTGTAAATAATAAATTAGTATCGCAGGGGTCCAAGGGTCGCAGAGGGATAAGGGTCGCAGGGGTCCAAGGATCGCAGAGGAACAAGGGTCGCATGGGTCCAAGGGTCTGATTCCCCATCAAATGCATTCTTGAAATAACATATTCGAAACAGGAGCCAGACAAGAGCCATCAAATGCATTCTTGAAATAACATATTCGAAACAGGAGCCAGACAAGAGATCGAATATAACCAGGCAATGAAAACTCTGATTCCCCATCAAATGCATTCTTGAAATAACATATTCAAAACAGGAGCCAGACAAGGGCCTGGAATTTGTGAAGAAACATCAGTACCCGTCTCGACAAAATGAAAATGAAGCAGTCCATATGTCTTACCCATATGTCATCAAAATGAAAATGAACTCTCTTCTGCACAAATCCCACATACATAGCAATAAAAATGAGTTAGAAATGTATCAAAACCAGAATTCATAGATGCAGAATTCAACCTCATCAATACACATCAAAATCTCTAAGAGATTCCGAAATGTGATCCGAAGATAAACTTACTGCCATTGTAGTGGTGGACACCAACTTTGGCGAGCATATCGTAGTACCCAATCTCCGACCTCAGCGACGGTGGTCGTTGGAGATAAGTATTAGTTTCCTTGTGGCATCGCGAAATCCCAAATTAACGAAAAGACTAAACAAAGCATAGTAAGCATCCGGATGCGAGATGGTTCAACTCAAATACCTTTCGAACTGTGGACAGTTTTAAGGACAGACTTGTACCCGAGAGTGTACTTTCCACTCCTCATCACAGGAGCCAATCTGCTGATGATTCCCTCATGGGACTTCTGCTGCAATTACCCAAACAACGCAAACCATCAAAAGGAAAAGGAAAAAATCTTTCAGTACGAATTCCGAGATCGAATATAACCAGGAGAGGAAAAGGGTAGAACTTCGAACTGGGGGATTGAAATGCACCGAATACCTCAGCTCCTTAGAAGTGCCAAGAACAATTTCAAATAAGAAATCAATCGCAGTTTGAAGTAGACCTGAAATAAGAAATAAATTCCGAAACGAAAAAATTGGGAACAAAACAAAAATTCTGAAATCAAACGACTACCCCATCTCCGTCAAACGCACCAAATACCTCAGCTCCTCAGAAGTGCCAAGAAAAATTTCAAATAAAAAATCAAGTGCAGTTCGAAATAGACCTGAAATAAGGAAACAAATTCCGAAATGAAAAATTGGGAGCACAACAAAAATTCTGAAAGCAAACGATTACCCCATCTCCGTCAAACACAACAAATACCTCAGCTCCCCAGAAGTGCCAAGAACAATTTCAAATAAGAAATCAATAGACCTGAAATAAGGAAACAAATTTCGAAATGAAAAATTGAGAACGAAACAAAATTTCTGAAATCAAACGATTACTCCATCTCTGTCAAACGCCCCACATACCTCAGCTCCCCAGAAGTGCCAAGAACAATATCAAATAAGAAATCAATTGCAGTTCGAAGTAGACCTTAAATAAGGAAACAAAATTCGAAATGAAAAAATTGGGAACGAAACAAAAATCCTGAAATCAAACGATTACCCCCATCTCTGTCACCAGACGCGTGGCCGACGGCTTTTTCCCCACGAGTAGACGCACAAACAGATGGAACGACTTTGAAGGAACTGAGAAAGCATCGCCGATTTCTCAATCGCACCGCCGATTCTGGTTCTGCTACCGCGTCTTCCTCCGCACGTGAGCTGGGAGCACCGCCGGCTGGGAGCGTCTGCTTCTCCTTTTTCGTCGCTTGCCTCCGAGCGATATTGGTGAAGCCGCCGATTAGCAGAATCAAGGAGGAAGACGAAGCAGACGCTTCGCTTGCTTTCAAGCAACATAGAAATCATCGCCAATTTCTCAATCGCACCACCGATTTCGCTTGCCTCCGTTCGCGTTGAAGCCGCCGATTTATCGGAATCAAGGAGGAAGATGAAGCAGACGATTCGATTGCTTTCAAGGAACCCAGAAATCGGTGATGATTTCTTAGTCGCTTTTTCGAAATCAAGCAACTGCCGTCTCTGCTTCTCAGTCCCGCCGCCTCTCCCGACGCCGCTTCATCTTCGCTTGCATCCAAGCGCGTCGGTGGAGGCGTCGAGATGGTGCTGTTACGCGAAGACACCCTGCTTCCTCCTCACTCTCCCTTTTCGATGGCACCCTGGATTCAGATAGATTTGAAAGGGCTGAAGAAGACGGATTTGGAAAATTTATTAGATTCATGGAATCACAAGCATTATTGAAAAGGAATTCAAAGGGTTGAAGACGGTAGAGCTGGAAAATTTTGTTAAATTCAGGGGTAAAGAGGGATTTTTCCTTCCTCTAGTTGACGTGGCAGCATGAGAAGGGAAGAAAAAACCCCTCTTTTATATATATGATTACACTAATTGTTCCGAATACTCTTTTAGTTTTTTTTTTCAATTGTTTGGAGGAATTTGGTCAAACTTTGACTAATGTGGCACTCATATTATTTTGTTGTAAACTTTAGAATTACTTTTCCATCTAACAAATTACGATTCTATGCATAATTTAAATTCTATAACGCGTTATAATAAACTATATTCAAATATCATATCGAAATCTAATACATAGATTTGATTCTACATTTTTAAGTTTAATCTGTTTATATTCAAATTTTATTATTCTAAAATGATATAATATCTAAAATCATATATATGAATTTATCAATCATGTTTTAATCGATTTATGACAATATTATTAGACTTTAAAACCAATACAATGACATAAAGATTAAAGTAAAATGTAACAAATATTATAAATAGAATCAAAGATATTAGAATATATGAATGTATAAATATCAATTTTCTCTATAATGATTTGCACATAAACAATGTCATAAGATATAATTTGTTTTTATCTAATGGATGCAACGATCACCGAAAATTATTTTCATGTCAAATCTACTTTAAATGTAATTTTATAATTGAATATAAAAAGATTTCGAGAATGATTTTTTGGATGCTTTCTTCCATAACAAATCTTTTATTTATAGAAGATTTGAGAGCCTTTTGAAGTCTATATAACTGGAACATTTGACAATAGCCACCCAAACACGACGATCCAAAATAGGAAGAATGAGAGTCGATAATTCTATGCCCATGGAATAGATCTTCAACACAATACATCAACCCTTTCAAAAATCGATTTCGATAGTCGAAGAGGTTCGAATTCTCTGGAAATACATAGGAAACCTATTTTTGATCGGTAATGACTTTAGATTACATCAACACATATCCAATTTAAATAAATACATTGATAGCAACATAAATGTTCGAGCATATTTTGCAACATCGAAAATTATGGGACGAGTTAACCCAGTATAAATCGATATGAACCTCTTAATGCGACGATCTACATATTGAGTTGGTCAGAGATCGGGAAGAGGAATGTTCACATCAGTTCCTCATGGGACCCAATGAATCAACAATGTTAAATCGCATACGATAATCATCTAATGGAAATCACGCTAAAAATTAACAAGAATAACAAGATGGAACAACAATCGTTTATCGGATTCTTGATCGTCGTCCAAATGCCGATAACTTCGTCGACAACACAATATACATGCAAAAATCTCAATTTCTCCTACTGCAAGAAAATACACAACATATCAACATGTGTGTTTTTTTTCTTATCAGCTATCCTAAGCGGTGGGAAAACTTTCCACGATAATTAGAAATATACAACAAAGGTCAATTGGTAGGGAAATGCCAATAACATATATTGGGATGTTTGTGTTGACGCGACGCTAGGGTTTCTGAATGCACCTAAAAGAGCGAATGATCGTCTAAAGGAAAATGGCGTCGATAAGTCCTCATGGACCAACTTTCAGATCGCATCAATTGGATCCGAAAAATACCCCATCATTAGCATCTCCCGACCCATTCATTCCGAAAGCAATTTTTGGCTCAACAACATCATTCAGTCCAATACTTGCAATTTAGGTTTTGATTAAAAAAACCAAATTCATGATTTTTAGATGCATAATAGGCAACGCTTCTTAACCTTCTATAATTTCAACCCACAAAAAATGATGATCACTCCTTTTATAGGACAACACAATTCAATATTTTGCTTGATATCAATGCCTCTTATCATATGATAGCTCCTAACATTCATTACAAAACTGGTCCATATAAATCCTTGTCAGGTTAGTCTACTAATTGCACAAATGGAAAATGGAAAATGTTGATTTTGTGGTGCAGGAGGACAGATGCAGTGAGACTGAAACGGCGGTGTATGGGTGAGTAACCATTTCAAAATTCGAGTAATACCTTTCGAGTTCCTTTTTGTTCGTCTTTTCAAAGTCGATGAAATCAGGATTTATGAGACAACACGTTTCAACGAGGTGAAGGACGAAGAATCAGCAAAGCCCGATGAGAATTCAGTAGACACGGAGAAGAAATCGGATCCAGAATGCTGCTACAACTGCCGAAGAACATCACCGACTGAGGAGAACGATAAGCCGATGGGTCCAACAGAAGCAGAACTCGAAGAATTCTTCTCAGCGGCAGAGAAGCAGCACCAAGAAAAGTACGAGGAAAAGTAAGTAAATAAAACATCAATTGGAAACGGTCGTTTAATTTCCGTCTCCAATTGGAAACGATCGTTTAATTTCCGTCTCCAATTGGAAACGGAATTCAGTTGGTTCCCAATTGGAGACGGTCGTTTAATTTCCGTCTCCAATTGGAAACGGAATTCAGTCGGTTCCCAATTGGAGACGGTCGTTTAATTTCCGTCTCCAATTGGAAACGGAATTCAGTCGGTTCCCAATTGGAGACGGTCGTTTAATTTCCGTCTCCAATTGGAAACGGAATTCAGTCGGTTCCCAATTGGAGACGGCTAATGCCCGTAAATTCAGTCGGTTCTCAATTGGAGACGGTCGTTTAATTTCCGTCTCCAATTGGAAACGAAATTCAGTCGGTTCCCAATTGGAGACGGCTAATGCCCGTCTCCAAATTTTTTTTATAAAAAGTTATTTATGTAAAATTACACGGATTAGGAACGGATTAGGGACTAAGAGATTAATTTTCCGAAAAATCGTCCCGAAACCGTTCCTAAATCTGTTTTTTGAAGTCCTAAATTTAGTGACGGTTTTAAATCCGTCTCCAAATTTGGACACGGACCACATGCCGTCTCCAAATTTGGAGACGGATGGTCTGCCGTGTCTAATCGGTTCCCAGTTAGAAACGGATTAGACACGACTCTTCGGTACCCAAATTTGGAGACGGATTAGTGACAGATTTCATTTTTCGTCCCTAATCCGTGTATAATCCGTTTCTAAATTTAGGGACGGCAATGTCGGTTCCTAAATTCCGTCCCTAATTTTCAATTTTCTAGTAGTGAATGGACAAATGACAAACGCGATATACCTTGGTTAAATAAACATCGAGGGAAAACTCTAAATATGAAATGTATGATATGTATCATAGTTGCATTGTACACTTATTTATTCGTGAAATTGATATGTTAGAATGATTGTTTAGTCATATTTTATGCTTATTGTTGTCTGATATAGGAGCGTACCACGAAGATCTTGATTGAAATTTATCATTATAGATGGATGGTTAGATCACTTGCAAATCAAGCAATTACATTAGGGCACAAGATTCGTGACATTGATATCTTGGTCATCCCTTTGATTTAATATTATCTCAAATGTATAATTCTATTGTTCATTGAATATAAGTGTTCAAATAAATAATCAAAGTTAGGATTTCAAAATATATTATAGATAATCACATATAACCTCTTTTCGCGACGATAACATGGATCACTGCATTCATTCGAAAATCTAAACCCATCAACATAAAGAACAACACCAGAAAACGTTAATCTCATCGACCTATCACATTATTAAATCCAAGAAGAAAATGATGACAATGACATCGCACATGGATACGACAGAACAAACATAAAAAAAACTAATATTTTTAACATACAACCAAATAAAAAAATTCCTTCGATTTCAAGTTCTCTAGGTTTCGAAATACAAAATTCATCTCCATGAATCAACTAATCCTTCGATTTTAGATCCTCTTTCGATGCAACAAAAATGGGTATAACGGGTCCGAATTTTGGTTTTACGGATTGCAACCTAAGTTTGACTAGGTTGATTCGAGAATATTTTTTTTTCGTTTTAAGGTTTTGACTTTTGTTATTTTATTTTATTACCCGATTGGTCTAGTTTTTTTTTCAGTAACTCGATTCTCCTAACCCATTCTGAATAATCCAATCAGCTCACCCGATTCAAAATTTCTAACCCGAACTATTGCTGACTTGACAGCCTTCATGTTTGTGAGAAATAGTTTCCTGGCGCCACAACATAGACTTGATGGAAATTTCAAGGTCTGTCAATCGTACACATGGTGTGCAGGGGGTCCGAAAAAATCAATATGAACTTCAAATGGTTAAAGATTATATTATTTTAGTTAAGTTAGAGATTATATATTTAGAAACCATTTAGTCATAAAATTACAAAGGTGAATAATATAATACACCAATAAATCTTACAATATTTGTCAATTTGGGTAATATATAATGGTAAACATTTCAAAATATAAAATTGGTGGAAAATGTAAACTAAGAACTGAGGTTTATGCCGATTCAAGGTCGCTAGTTACATAGTTAAAAATTCCAATACTCGACCAACAATTGTTCATCTGTGAAAACAAGTGAATGTACGATAAAATTTCAACGTTTATTTGTAGCATCGACCAAATTGTAAACTCTTTGAATACATTATTATAGCATGTGTACTGTCCATAACATCTAAGGGCATCATAAATTTGTTATTGGTTCAAACATTCAAACTTGACTTAATCGACATAATAAATTTGTTATTAGTTCAAACTTCCAAACTTATTTGGATTAACCAACGATAATCCTACAATGGCAACCATGAAAGGTTATACCTATGTAGTAAGTTAACATGTCGAGATATAATTCATTAAAAATTAACAAGATAAATCGTTTCACCAATTAAAAATAATCAATTGAGGTAAATTTGGATTCAATTAGGTTCAATTCCATTTATTATGCTATTAAGTCTGATTAATAAAAAAATAGTATATCATGAGCAAAAGTTACTATTTCAAATAAAAACATATGAATTTTACATATGATTTTTTATAAAAAAATCATTAAATTTAAAAATTTATCAAAAAAATCGTTTGAATTAACCATATTTATTACACCACTACACATCATACATTCACTCGTTTTCACAGATAACGATAAGATTATGGAATTTTATTTCACACCGATAAGGGTCTCAACATTTTTCCTTTGGCTTAGTGGTCGTACCGATGCAATAATTTACTCACCCTAACCACTCAAAATCTAACGGTCATAATCTCATCCCATGCCAATCTGAAGAATCTTGAACCGTTGGATCTTGGACCTCCCCAATGTAGTTCCCGTTATATATAGATGATTAAACACTATATTAAAATCCATAGATTCAACAAAGTTAAAGAACACAAAGAAAAGCAAAGAAAAAGCCAAAGGAGAAAAGAGAAAATGGCTTCCTCAATGCTCTCATCCGCCTCCGTCGCAACCTCCCCAGCTCAGGCTCAAGCTCAAGCCACGATGATCGCGCCATTCACTAGCCTCAAGTCCTCCGCCACTTTTCCCATCACCTGCAAGGCCAACAACGAAATTTCTTATCTCACAAGTAACGACAACAAAGTTAATTGTATGCAGGTCATATCTATCATCCATTCCTACTTGTATCTACATTGACGATGAATTGGCTTACATTTTGGTATAATCCTATAAATTTATTTATGTGACATTCAGGTATGATTCTTGAAATACGGATCAAACGTATTTGTTAACGAGATTTAAAGATTGGTAATTCAAATTAGTTCTGTTATGTATATCAAAACAGGTTTGGCCCACGGTTGGGAAGAAGAAGTTCGAGACCCTTTCTCACCGTTATGTATATTCAATTGGATGTAAGTTGCATTTGAATCATTGGACACCTTGTTCATTACTGTTTTTCAAATGTAGATATTCTAGTCCGCATATGCTCTTTATCGGATCACAAAAACTTATATAAATCCTTTCCCTTCGTAAATATTCGAATTTTTATAATTGTTTTGTATCGAGCTAACTCTAAAAGATAGTTTTATTCCTTAACAAAAAAATATTATTTTTCGACATGTAGAACGGTTTCGTCTACCGTGAAAACCACAGATTACCGAGATACTACGATGATGGACGCTACTGGAAAATGTGAAAATTGCCTATGTTTGGATGTATAGATGCACTTCAAGTCATCAAAGAACTCGAGGAGGCGAAAAAGGCAAACCCCAATGCTTTCATTCGGATCATCAAATTCGACAACGTTAGTCAAGTTCAGTGCATCAGTCTCATTACCTACAAACCCAGGGCTTCTAAGATATGTAACATTCGCCTACCTTGGGATATATGACTATGTGGAAAGTTCTAATCTTATTTTTTTTTATCCGGAATCATGTTTTATCCTCCGGTTTGTGACATATTTATTATCAGATTTCTGATGTTTGATATGAATAAAGTATGCATTTTTCTAAGTTTTTCTTCCGATGGTCGTTCGATTCATGTTTTGGAGGATCAAATATGTAAAGTCAATCAAACGGACAAACATATGTTTCTTTTTTGGGTAAGCATTAGTGATGACATGTTTTATGGATAGAGAGCATTATTTATTCAAATTATAGATACAAAATGTCTGAAATTAGGGATAATAACAATTTTTTGGGTGTTATCGACGTACCTATTCATATTGTACATTTAAATTATGTAGACAATACGAGATAAATTTCAAAAGGAAAATGCAATATATGTATATATATATACATATATAAGCGTTAATTTGAATCGTATATATTTCAAATAAAAGGACGATGCACTTGAAATGGAAATCTGTGTGGAGACATTTGTGGACCTGCCTTGTATTTGGATAGATTTTAAGATAAGACTTTGTTTAATATATTTTTTCATTTCTTGAAGGTAACAACACTATATCGCCCAACATATTTCCTTTTCTTTTCTTTTTATATTGCACCAAAATATTCGAAAAGCATAATATGTATTTGAGAATTGCTTCAAAAATTTAGGAAACGAAACTTGAAGATCTTTTGCTTTGTGAATTGAGATCCAAAAATTATAAAATCTCCAAAATCTATCATAATTTTAAAATAAATTATATATTAAAATTATTTTTAATATGTAATCCAATGTTATTATATCAAAATAAATATTGAAAGTTATGTATATATATATATATATATATATCCCGTCCCGTCAATTTTTCGATTAAAAATATTAGCAACTGGAAATTCTATACTTAAAACATGGTCAATGAACACAATTTCATTTTTCTTACTATCCTCCTTCACATATGTATTGATTGGGAAAGACTTAAAATTATATATACCATTACAGTTGTGTTATTTCCCTCTCTGATTTTCAAGTCTCCAGTTTCCATTGTCTCTCTACTATACTCAAAAGTCATTTTCTCTCCGTTATACTCAAGATACCTTATCGATTTCCTTTAAATCAATTAGATTGTTCATCCGCCGATAAATTGATGTAACCGCTTCTCTACTGATCCAAGATGACCGACATGCTTCCTAAGGTGAAATTGTCGATCTATCTTTTCAACTATTTCTAGCCGATCCTGAATCTGTAGTTTACTTCCATCTCACTCGCCTGATTCTCTATTGGTTCGCAAATTTTTATTGTAATCCATTACAATCAAGAGAAGAAGCGGATTGGGATTCAGACTGGAAGACCGGAGAATCAAAAGCGAAAGAGAAGGGAGGAGTAAGGGTACAAGGAAGAGGAGATTGTGGTTGCATATGATAATCATCAAGGGTTTGAGATGGAAAAGAAGAATGGGAAGAGAGAGAATGAAGAAACAATATCTTTGATTTGGTTCGTGACATCGAGAGTTTCAATGGCGGGAAGGAAGAGAAAGAGGGAGAGGGAAAAGAGGGCTTAATCATTTTGCGCCAACTTTTTTAGATTCTTCCTTCCAAATATTATAATAGATCGAATGGTCTCCATGAAAGGCAACAATATTATGAAACAAGATAAAATAAGTGAATATATATATACACACATAAATATGTATAAATTGAGAGTAATGGGAGGATAAGGGAGGGAGGCGGATTGAAAAAAGAAAAAGAAAAAGAATAGATTTCAACAAATATTCCAGCGGTGGTAGTGCATTGGTGGCTTTGAAATTGCGGTGCAGAAGAAGGGTACGAACGAGAACTAAATAGAAAAATATAGGCAAAAAGGGGTAAAGAAGGTTTGAATGAATGCAATGAGAAAAAGTGATGTCAAGGAGGAAGATGGTGGGGATAATAAGGTAAAATTAGGTTATAACGGTGAGGTCTGTAATTTAGAAAATGAGCCTAAAAATGTAGATCAAAAAATGATTATAATGTTATAGATAATGATACATACAAGCTCATGAAGCAAGTCAATGGAGGTAACAAAGACACTAATCACAAAAAAAAAAAATGGCAACAAGGGTTTCGACTATAAAATTGAAAAATAATTATAGAAAATCATTTTACATTTGATCAAAATAGATTTTTGTATAAAAACTGAAAATAATAAAATTTAAAAATATAAAACATATCTCTTATCTTAAAAAAATCCAATTATTTAGTATAGTGGTATATATATATATATATATATAATCTTTTTGTGTATTTATTCGATAGACACATCACATATACTTTTTATATATTTGATGTCACATTAATAGATTTTCTTTGCCAAAATATTATCTCTTGTATTTATTTTCATACAAATAATTAATTTTTTAAAAGTACAAATTTATACATATTCATATTATTTAATTTTATATTCCATTGTATTATATCAACATAAATAAATATGTTATTATGAGAAATAGATAATTAATTTTTAACTAATTTAAAAAATATTAAGAAATTAATAAATATTTAATTTTTTTAAAATATTTTAATCATTATTGATATAAATTCTAAATTAATTAACATTAATTATTATATCATATCAACTATTAATCTTAAATATATAATATTATATCATATAAAAATAATATTAATACTATTATTTTACTCTATTATGATTCAGATGCATTGAAACAAAATAATTTATCATACAAAGATTTATACATGTGAAAAATTTAAGATAATAAAAAAATTTGCATTCACACGTTATAATTTATCATATATAAAGATTAATATATGTGAACGATTTAATCTAATAAACAAATTTGTACATTGAAAAAAATATTTTATGTTATAGTATCTTTCAAACTAAATTTCTATTTTCTTTGTAACTATTTTTTTAATGTTCCGTAGTACAACCTAAAGCCGTGCGCAAACATCGGCTTTGAATACAGAACCCTCACCTCGATTACAAAAAACAGAACCCCACAAACCCACAACCACAAAAACAAGACAACCATAAAATGGCCTGAAATACAAGAAGTTCATACCTACACCAAAATGGAGTGCCAAATAGATAAAATAATGTTGGATTGGCCCGGAGTTAACTCCTGCAAGGAGAAGATGTGATCTCGCAGTAGTCGATCGACAAGAACTCGGGCCTCCAAAACCGAAGCCGAGTCAATGTGAAATAATCTTTTGTTCCTCTGCTGCCAAATGAAGTAGACCGTTGCATGTATCAAAATTCTTAGTACAACTAACTCATCTGGTGGAATCACTGAATCCTTTATCCAATGGCTAATACCATACAAATCCATGGGAAGATCCGGCCACCTAGACCCTGTGAAATGAGAGAGCAGCTCCCTGCTATATTGGCAAGAGAAGAGTAAGTGAAGGTGAGACTCATTACCGGTTTGATACAATAAACATCTCTCATCGCAAGGTACACCCCAACGAGCTAACCGGTCCTTCGTGGGGAGACGACACCACATAGCGGTCCAATGAGTGAAGGCATAGCGAGGAAGCGCTTGCTTGAACCACGTCTCATCCGTCCACCGAAGAACCGGGCTAGGGGTCCGAATCAAGTTCCATGTCCTGCACGACTTGAACCCAGTTTTGAAGTTGGTTTGAGAAGCTTTCCATAAGAAGACATCCTCACCACTGTCCGCCGACGGCGGGGCAATGGAGGAAATACGAGTAAGGGCATCTTCGACTTTGCTGCTTCTAGCCCCCGGGAGTCGCCAACTTCCTTCGTATACCGCCTCCATAACTTTCGCACACAAAGGGATCCGAAGCATCCTCGGGCCATCCTCACCAATGAAATCAAGTAATGATCCAAGACCTGTCCAATTATCCCACCAAAAGGAGCACTTCTCCCCATTGCCTAAAACACAAATAACCAAGGAGCTAGTTTCATGTCGTAAGGATAGTAGGTGTACCATGACATCCGTGGCGATGCCACAGCCCCCCAAAAACCCCTCTTCTTGAAAATGTTATGATTCATCCATGCCACCCATAAAGAACTGGACTTACAAAGGAGCAACCAAATCAACTTCACACAAAAAATCCTGTTGAAGTCTTCCAATCGGCAAAGCCCTAAACCTCCCTCTTTTTTGGGTTTGCAAATATCCGACCAAGCTCGAGGAGCGGTCGAAAATCCTGTTCAGAGAGCTTATAGGAACTGAGAGCTAAACTGATCCTACTGGCGTTAACTCTCTTGATCCAGGACTCCAAAATGGCACCAAAAGGAGGTTTATGATTACCTAACCATTGTCTGAATAACCGCCGCTTCCTTCGACTGTTTAGGCCTCTAACATTCCAACCAAAAAACATGGGGTTCTGGGTAAGGGTTAGCACTGATACTGCCAAGGCACCGTGCGATTGCGGCACCTATGTTTCACTTCTACAAAAGGAGTCTCGGCAGGTGGTGGGGGAACTGCTTCTAAGACAGGAGATTTTCGACGCTGCAATTTCCTACCCTTTGTACTCACTTCGTCTTTCCCCTCTTCCGTCACATCTAGTGCCGTACCTGGGTCAACTACAATCCCTTCAGAAGCTGGCGGAGAGCCAACCATAGCTACTCTGGGCTTTGGATCAACTATGACCTCATCTGCATTCACTTCCCGAATCAGATTGCCTATATGCTCCTCCGAGGCGTCCTCCTCAGCCATAGGCTTTGGTGGCATAGGATGGGTATTCAGCTGTAATTGAGGTTCTTCTAAAGTCTTGTCCGATACATGTCTATCCTTAACCACCCTATTGTCGGCACTCACGCCAAGGTCAATTTTTCTAAGGAGCTCACTTACTAAGCAGGATCTCGCCGAATGCCCCCTCTGATGGCAGATACTACAGCTTGAGGGCAACCATTCATACATAACATCAATCACTATCTCCTCCCCAGAATCATAGCCCAACACCACCTTCTTAGGGGGATCAACCTTCAGATTCACCTCAACGTAAATCCGAGCTATGTCAAGGTTCTCTTTCGAATCCGTTGCCGGGTCCAAATAGAGTGGCTCCCCAACACAAGATGCTATTCTACTGAGGCAATCACGACTGAAGAGCTTGGTCGGGACATTCCTCAGCCTTACCCAAGTCGGCACCGACTCCAAAGACAGCTTCTCCACTCTGTGATCAGGATCCCACTCCGACACAAACATGGCTCTATCACCAATGTACCACAAACTCCTAGCCAATATTCTGCCACGGGCTCCTGCATCCGGGATCTTGAACAGAAATGCACCGCTGCCCAAATCCCTAACTCTGATCCTGTATCCATTCCCTCCCCATAGAGAATTAGCCCAACCAATAATTCTCCCCATCGATGGAGGATAACCATAAAACTGTCCTATTAAGAACTCCTTCCATTCTGGCTTTGCTGCTTTGATGGAGTCTTCAGGAATCAGCATGTACGGTACTCCCGTTTCATGGACAGTGGGATCCCCCACTCTCGACTAGGTACGTAGGGAGGATTTAAATTTATCACACCAACTAGCTTGGGGCGGAGGAAGAGGAGGCCCAGTTGGATCACGAACGCTTGATTTTCCTGCACGCTGCCCGGACGTTTGCGTTAGGGCCGCACTACCAGAGGGAGGAGCACCACTTACCGGCGAGGTCATGGCAGTGCGGGTGCCTCTCGACGACGCCTTACCGGGAACCGCCGGGGGGGAGGGGGGAGGGCGGAGATGGGTGCCCCCGGAGGGGACGCTGGAAGGAGGAGAAGCTGGGAGGAGGGGGCGACGGGAGTCCGCGGGGCAAAGAGGGACGGGAACCCGCGGGGAGGAAGAGGGGACGGGGAGGCGAGC
Source organism: Gynandropsis gynandra (assembly GCA_036759665.1). NCBI lineage: Eukaryota > Viridiplantae > Streptophyta > Magnoliopsida > Brassicales > Cleomaceae > Gynandropsis > Gynandropsis gynandra. Next base: position 44,531,857 of record CM071864.1, on the reverse strand, counting down.
TACCGCGGGGGGTGAAACTTGGCGAGGGGGAAACAGAGATGGGGAGGATGAGGAGATGGGATGGTGTGGAGGGGGAATTTTCTTCCCCATGGCTGTCGGAATAGGGATTCCTCGCCGGCCGGTAGTGACCGGCCGTCGGAGTCATAGGGATTTTAGGTTAGGGTACGACCCAGTGGGGGTCGATTTTAGAGAGAGAAAATGTTCCTCATCATTTTCTTCTTTGTAACTATTGATATGGAAAAACACATAATTAACAAAAAAAATTTACTCCATCAAGAATCAATTACAAGATATTTGTAAATTAGCTATAATATTAAATATTTATGGAGTTATAATATTGGATCATTTTTGTAATAATTTGAATAGTTATTTTGTGATAGAAAGTGATCTACATAACAAAAATTTGGAAATCGATGAGTTTTAAGATTTTGATTTCAATTATTACACTTTCAGTTTGAGTAATTCAATGTATCATTATTACATTGTTTATCATCAATTAAAATATATTTCGTATTTAAAAATAAATAATTTTTGTAAGAACACCAACTTTCCTATTTATGTTATAATACTACATCGGTTTAGTTGTATCCATTTATTTTGTGAAAAATATGTTTTCTCAAACATTTATTAAATTTTATTATTTATAAAAGTTCTAAATATTTTTGGATTATTAAAAAGTACAAGTTGTGAATATACGAATGCTTACTTTACAAAAATAATGGATCTATATTTTTTTTATCTTTTTTTTTGTTATCTATATGTTTAAAAGTGACTTTTATAACATATAAAAATTATAAAAACCTTTTAAAATGATTCAAAATGAACATTATTTTTATGTTCTTTTTTTTTTCTTAATTATGTTGACAAAATTTTATTAACTTAGATGTAATTCATAGGGCGGAATATCAGAAATACCCTCAAAGGGCTAAATCACTTCAAAAATACCCTTCCCCAAAATAATTATTAAATCCGAAAAATAAAAACTGAGGAAAAGACAAATTTGCCCTTAACGTTCGAACGTGGAAAAATGGAAGTTCGGCAGTTTTTCGACGTGAAAAACTGCCGAAAACGAGAAAGCCGAACAGTTTTTCGCCGTGAAACCTGTTTAAAAGTTGATAGCAAGAAAGAAATAAGTGATTTCGAACTTGAGAGGGAACGATTTGAAGTTGGCGAACAATTTGAAGTTGGCGAGAAGGAAACTACCGAAGAGAGCACGAAGAGAGCACGAGTCAATCTTCAATGGCGTCAATAAGTGTAAGTAGTTCGATTTCTAGGGTTTTGCAAGCTTTCGAGTCACAAAATGGTTTATTGATTTGAAATGGGTGTCAGTGTCAGTGAGTCGGTTAGGTCGCAAGGGTCGCAAGGGTCGCAGGAGTTGCATGAACATCTTCGACTCCGTGAGTCGGTTGAGTAGCAAGGGTCGCAGTAGTTTCATGACCATCTTAGACTCAGTTTATTGATTTGAAACGGGTGAGTGTCAGTGAGTCGGTTAGGTCGCAAGGGTCGCAGGAGTTGCATGAACATCTTCGACTCCGTGAGTCGGTTGAGTAGCAAGGGTCGCAGTAGTTTCATGACCATCTTAGACTCAGTTTATTGATTTGAAACGGGTGAGTGTCAGTGTCAGTGAGTCGGTTAGGTCGCAATGGTCGTTTGAGTGTCGCGGAGTGTCTGAGGGTCGTTTGAGTCGCATGGGTCGCACACGTCGGTTGAGGATCGCACGGGTCGGTTGCGTCGCATGGGTCGGTTGAGTCGCATGGGTCGCTTAGGTCGGTAGAAGTATAATGTATTCGTAATTGGTCATTTTGCAGGAAAAAGGGACTAAGAGGAAGGAGTGCGTGAGTGATGCTGATGCTGATGCTGATGCTGCAGTCCCTCTGACACTGGAGAAGAAATTAATAGGGGAAATAAGGAAGTCGGAGAAGAGAATCATCAACGCCGTAAGAGACCTTCTAAGGGATGTCGGGATTCATGTGCCTAATCCAAAATCAAAGGCTGCCGAGAAAGTTGCGATCACCGAAACCCAATCTTCCGACACTGTTGGTGATTTTGCTTTTGAATTCCTTCGACGTCCAAATCCAGTGTCAAGAAACCTTGCTCCTGATGGAGTTCCACCAAGTAAGTAATATTTAGTGAAAAGGTCATTGGAGTGTCAATTTCCATCGAGACATATAAGTCGTAGGGTCGCATAAGCCGTAGGGTCGTTAGAGTCGTAGGGTCGCATAAGCCGCAGGGTCGTTAGAGTCGCATGGGTTTCATATGTCGCATGTGTCACTGGGTCGCTAAAGTCAAATGGTCGCATGGGTCGCATAGGTCGCATTGGTCCCATTGGTCGCATAGGTCGCATTGGTCCCATTGGTCGCATAGGTCGCATTGGTCCCATTGGTCGCATAGGTCGCATTGGTCCCATTGGTCGCATAGGTCACATTGGTCCCATTGGTCGCCATATGTTTAATGAGGTAAATTTTATGCAGGTGCTGGACCTTTACCGAAGGAGTCTGCGCCATATGTTGAACCTCCGCCGGCGAAAAGAGCAAGAACAACTCAAGAACCCGAAAAAACGTTGGTTCAAGAACCTGAGGAGTTTGTGTGGAATCCCAGTGGATTAGTAAAGGACTTGATAACCCGATTTCCTACGTTCACTGATGCTAGCGGTGAAAAGTTGACTAAGCTATATTGGTTCCTGAAGGCACCTCGACATGAGCGGTGGTGGATATCTGAGCTAGATATTCCCCGGGGGCCAAAGTTTTGGGAGATTATATTAAAGGCCAACGCATGGCTTGAAGATGAAGTAAGTTTTTTTAAACCCTTAGTCTCACGGAGTTTTGTGTCATATGTATTCCTGTGTGTTAATTTTTTTTTTGCAGCAATTGGATGAGGCGTTGATGGAGCTATCTTCTCGCTTGGCATCGGATCCCAGCGCGTATCAGAATTATTACGTTTGTCCTGTTGCTTTCATGCAGACGCTCTCGATGTGGACGTACGAGGATATGGAAACTTTGCCGGAAAAGCTTAGTCAGTTTTTGAACGCCAACCCACCAATTAGTGATTATGAAGGTTTTGTCTCGGTTCTAAACATTCCATCGATAAATAATCGATGGGTAGGATGTCATTGGGTAGCCATCAAAGCGGATTTCAAAACCCGATGCATCACGGTATACGACTGCAGGATGAGCCTTAAGGAAACACATATCGATCCGGTGATTGAGAGGATAAGAAAAGCTGTCCCCAAGATGCTCATTCTCGGAGGGTTTCCTTCTTTGGCTTCTGGAGAAGATGAATGGAGGTATGTATATTATGATGGTCTGCCACAGAACCAAAGCGGGAATGACTGTGGTGTTTTCTCCTATAAATTCGTAGAAGCCTCGTTATTAAAGGATATGAATATGTTTCGCTTAATTTGCGACGACAATGTTACTTCCATGCGTGAGAAGATGGCGGCTGATATATATAGTAATGGAGAACGTATCTATGAACCCGAAGATGACTAAATTGATATTTGGTACATTGTTTTTTTTTTACTGGTAGATGTGAGCATTTGGTACATTGTTTTTTTTAATATTTGGTACATTGTTTTTTTTAATATTTGGTACATTGTTTTTTTTAATATTTGGTACATTGTTTTTTCTATTATTTGGTACATTGTTTTTTTTCTAATATTTGGTACATTGTTTTTTTTCTAATATTTGGTACATTGTTTTTTTTTCTAATATTTGGTACAAGGGTCACAGAGCCTCATACGACCCTTGCGACCCATGCGACCCATTTGACCCTTGCGATCCATGCGACCCTTGCGACCCATGCGACCCATTTGACCCTTGCGATCCATGCGACCCTTGCGATCAATACATTCATTCATTCAAGACCTATATTAAAAGGTTCTTTAATGTGGTCAATGCATGCACCTTGGTTAAAACGGAGTTCATTTATTTTTCGTTGAATATGAGTTTATAAATAGAGGAGGAAAAACCGAAAAGCTACAACAATTTGTAGCACCAAATCATCTCTTGTGTTGTCATTAAGGTCCAATACACTGGTAGGTAGGGGACGCAAGAAGGTCCAATACACTGGACATGTCAGAGACACAAGAAGGTAGACCTTCAAAAGATGTCTTCAGGAAGTCTGCGGTTATAGTAGAAGTAGGCGAAAGATTCAATAAACCTTCGATCGATTCCACATAATAGACGAAAGTTGTATGAAGCCAACACGACGAATTTTAACTCATGCTCAGGTAAATCACTTGAATTTGTTCGAAAGAAGGTTTATTGAAAAGTTTATTCCAATGTTCAACTCTCTTCACCTTACGTCTTTCCCCGTTACACCAAATGGTTACCGAGTGACGGAACTTGTTCAAGCATTCACGGGGAGTCGATTAGTATTCGTAAGAAAGTTTTACTCTTGATCATTTACATGAAAGATGCTTCATTTACTTTGATTTTACTTTGATTTTTCTCATCTCTTGTGTTGTAGCATTAAGGTCACATACAGTGGGATGGTAGGAGACGCAAGAAGGTCCAATACACTGGACCTTCTTGCGACTCCAACTATCCCAGTGTATTGGACCTTCATACGACCCTTGCGACCTATTATCCCCATGCGACCCTTGCGATCCATGCGACCCTTGCGACCTATTATCCCCATGCGACCCTTGCGATCCATGCGACCCTTGCGACCTATTATCCCCATGCGACCCTTGCGATCCATGCGACCCTTGCGACCTATTATCCCCATGCGACCCTTGCGATCCATGCGGACCCTTGAACATTCTAGAATCAGTCAAACCAACTTAAATGCACGGGTAGTTTGAAGGTTATCTCGTTATTAGAAGTATCTTTATTATCTTTAAATGCACGGGTAGTTTGAAGGTTATCTCGTTATTAGAAGTATCTTTATTATCTTTAAATGCACGGGTAGTTTGAAGGTTATCTCGTTATTAGAAGTATCTTTATTATCTTTAAATGCACGGGTTGTTTGTATTTTTTACTCCTATAAATAGTGTATGAATAAACCAAAAGCAAACACAACCTTTTCCATCAACTACAATCTCTTCTAATTTTTTCTATCCTATAGAATTCTCTAACATAAATAGAGGAGGAAAAACCGAAAAGCTACAACAATTTGTAGCACCAAATCGTTTGCGTCATCTTATTTCCATCTATCCTCTAAATAAAACTTGGAACCTGAGCTCCAATCTATTGGTTTCTTCTTCCTCGTCAACCCACAAGAAGAAGAAATCAATAGATTGGAGCTCAGGTTCCAAGTTTTATTTAGAGGATAGTAATGGAAATAAGATGACGCAAACGATTAAATTTGCTTGTTCCTCTTCTTTCTGGCTTTTTTCGACTCATGCGACCTATGCGACTCGGTGCGACTTGTCGTTTTGCTGTCAGACTCCTGTCTTGCCACCAATGTGACCCATGCGACCCATGTGACCCTTCCTACCCATGGACTTGTCGTTGCAGTCCGAATCTTTTCTTCCGACCCATGTGACTCCTGTCTGCCGACCCATGTGACCCTTCCGACCCATGTATATAAGTTAACGTCTACGTCTCTTCTCTTAGTATGCGTATCTAACCCATATTTCTATGAAAAATCTTTTTTACCTTTGTGACATGCGTGGCGCAGTCACCATTGTCGACGCAGGGCATCGTGCAGTCTATGTGTTACTCAAGGTCTTGGTAATCGGCGGACTCAGGGTCTATATACATAAAATAGTAGTTTAGTACATCCTAAGAGGAACAAGCAAATTTAATCGTTTGCGTCATC
>CM071864.1:44461152-44511927 GCA_036759665.1 Gynandropsis gynandra | reverse complement strand
CGTGCGGCCGTGGGGTTGGCTGTGATGGGAGCCACGGCCAAGAGAGGATGCGGTTCGGCAGTAGCCAATTTGGCCTCATGATTTAGAAGCTTTTCATGAATTTCTTCAACGGATGCAGTCGTATCCTTCGCTCGGATTACATCCGCAATCGGCTTGTACTTCTCGGGAAGGTCATCGAGGATTGCATCGAGGAGATCTTCATGATCCAGCGGTTTCCCTAATAGGGCAAGTTCATCAGCGGTGGTCGTGATTGCACGCAAGTATTCATCAATCGATTGAGATCCGTTGGAGCATCGTTTGATTTTGTCACGAAGTTGAAGAAGATGGTCGCGGGACGCTTTGCCATAAGTGTTGGCGAGTGTCTTCCATGCCTTGTAGGTGGAAGGGGCGCGTGCAATAAGAGGCTGAAGAGAGGCCGATATGGCTCCAAAGAGGGCTGAGAAGAGGAGACGATCTTGTTGCTTCCATGGCTGGAAATTAGGGTTGTCAACAGACACACCATCGCGGTGGATCTTTGCTGGAGGAACAATGAAATTGTCCTCGATGAAGCATTGGAGATTATGTCCTTCAAGGAGGGCTCGAATCTGAACATTCCATGTGAGGAAATTGGTCGGCGTCAGCTTGGTAATGTTGGTCATGTTGACCGTGAGAAGAGTGCTGAGCGGATGTTGTGGATCGAAAGTTGGAGCCGCATCGGAGAGACGGGCTGTAGGGTTACTGGTTTGGTCGGCCATGGAGGAGGGGACAGAGGCGGCTAAGGAAGGAATGCAAGATCTAGGGTTAGGTGATGGGGAGACGCAAGTCGCGGGGCAAGGCACACGTTAAGAGACGCGGCGCAAGACGAGCGGTGAAAGGCGAGCCGCGACGCGAGAACAACAGCCAGGGAGGCACAAGGCAGGGACGACGACCAAGGATTCTGGGTTGGCACACGTTAGAGACGCGGCGCAAGACGAGCGGCGAGAGGCTAGGTGAGACGCGAGCCGCGACGCGAGAACAACGGCCAGGGAGGCACAAGGCGAGGAAAACGGCCAGGGATTCTGGGTTGGAGGCTTTTTTTGAGGGGTGGGACGACGGCAAGGGAGGAGAAAAAGAGGGTGAACGGGCGGAGGAGAAGAGGAAAGATGAACGGCGGCCGCGAAGGAGGAGGAGGAGCGGCAGCGGTTTGAGGAGGAGAAGGGGGCCGACCGAGAAATTCAAAAATTAGGGTTAGGGTTGTCGTTAGACCTAATCGGCTCTGATACCATGATAATTTGAATTTTGAATAATTTCATTAGAATGAGCCTAAACGGCTATATGTACAAAAGAGAACATTAGACCTAATTACAAGATTAGACCTAACTACAAAAATTACGTTTATACCCTTTTTACATGTATATCCTTTACATGCCATTCCATGAAGGAATCACACAAATGCCATCATATGAAAAGTTCTTGAAAACCTTCATGATCAAGATGTGAGTTATCAGGAAGGAGACACTCAATCCGAAGTGCAACACCATTATTCAACATGATTTGCCACCTTAGCGGGTTGACTAAGGTAGCTTCTCGATCCCATGTGAATTTTGCAATATTTATTTTGATTGTGCTCTTTATGATCTAAGTTATAACATGCGTTTCTCCTGCTTTCGATCTTCAAAAAGCTGAACATCATAGTGTTAGAAATAAAAACGTGTTAGCGAAAAAGAGAACGTGACCAAGTTGTGTCGTGGTAAATGCCACTGCCATGAAAGCGTAATTTCGGTACGACCGTGGTGCAATCGAGACCAAACGCTTCCCCAAGGTTTACACAGCAGCTCCCTCGTACGCGTGCACTCGCGAGGAGGAAGATGGAATAACTTTCAAACTCGAATGCTTAGAAAAATATTGAAAGAAGTTAAAGAAACTTTGCTTTTTTTGTTGCCTCTTTTCCCTTGGCCGAAATGGCCTTTTATAGGCATCCTGGAGCCGACCTATTTTGGTGCGGCCGATGTGGGACTCTTAAAAGGAGAGAGCAAACTACCGATGTGGGACTCTTAAAAGGAGAGGGCAGAAATATCATTTTCTCTACAAGGGTAAATTAGTCATTTTTTCCAACACATAGCACTCAAACAAAAAAGGATGGAACTGCAATCGGTGGATCATTCGATGAAGTATCCATTGGGAATACTATATATCGGTGGATTTTTTTAGTGTGAGAAATGGACGAGGATGCTAGAGTATCAATCATTTTTGGGCGTCGATTTCTCAACACGACGTATGTATTCCTCTGTGTAAGAGCGGGGAGACTAACCATAGAGATAGGTGATGTCGTCGTGTAATTCACCCTCGAACAAAATTTGAAACAACCTTCAAAGGTGGAGTTTACATGTTTTGTTAATGTCCTAGAAACGGTCATGGATGATATTATCAAAGACATTAGAGATGTGAAAATTTTAGCGAATGCCCTATTAGCTTCAAATGAGGGTATATATGTGGACCATACTGAGGTGGACACATATAGACAAAAAATGGGCAAAAACATCGATGAGGCAAGGATTTTTGAAAAGTGTTCAAACGGACAATACCCCAAATCGGGCGATAATTTTCCCGAGAAGCTGCAAATCCTAATCATTGGATCGTTCAACACTATCACTCGGGTCAAACTATTCCTCTAGACCACAAAAACGTTGATGGATCAAGCTACGTTAATTCTCTGAACGAATACTTTAAACGATCACATTTTATCAGATTCAATTGAAGGAGGACTATTACCCTTTTAGGACATGCATGCCAATGACGTGAAGGTTATGACCACGTTGGAGGCATTTCTAAAGGAAATGAAAAGGTGAAAATTGGGTCGGAGTATAACTAATGCGCCAAAGGTGGAACTAAAATCCTTACCACAAGGGTTCAAAGTCCACACATCATATCATTATTAACGCTGCTTTGGATGACGCTCAAGTAGATATAATGTTGAACACTCTTAGGAGTACACGAGAGTACTAGGGTATACGCAAGAAAATCTAAAAATATTGAACACGTCATTGTGCATACATCGAATCTACCTAAAGGATGAGTCTAAGTCATCAATAGAATATCACCGTATGTTTAACCATCAACGTATTATCTATTTGATTTTTAATAGTTCATGAGTTAGCCCTATCCAGATAGTGCCTATGAAAGAAGGAATTACAGTAGTCCTGAATCAGAAGAACGAGTTAATATCTTTGAGGACTGTAATAGGTTGAATAATGTGCATAGACTATAGGAAATTGAATTCTTACACTCCATTGCCATTCATTGATCATAGGCTGGGACGTCTAGCATTACATGCTAACTTTTATTTTTTAGACAATTATTCAGGATCTTTCAAATCCCAATACATTTGAACGACTAGGAGAAGACGAGATTCCCATGTGTATAAAGCACTTTTACCTATCATTAGAAGTCATTTTGCCTCTGCAATGCGCCCACGACTTTTCAGTGTTGTATGTCCATCCGCTCTTACGTAATAGAGGATGTCAAGGAGGTTTTCATGGATAATTTTATTTCCATGAAACCTCATTTGATGTTTGACTAATGGGTTTGTGTAAAGTGTTAGACAGATGATAACAAGCCAACCCGCTATTTAATTAGAAGAAATGACACTTCATGGTGAAAAAAGAGCTACTGCTTTGATACAAGATATCATCTAAGGGCATAGAGGTCCATAAATCAAACGTTGAGGTAATCAAGAAGTTAACCCCACCAAAAAACGTCAAAGGTGTCAAACGTTTCCTTAGACATGTGGAAGTCTATCGCTGATTTATTAGGATTTCTCAAACATATCAAGACCACTCACAAAGATCCTAAAGAAAGACACACATTTTAGGTTTAATGGTAAATAGATGAAAGCTTTTAAAGCATTGACGAAAGCATTAGTATTGCTTCTGATAATTCAACCACCAAATTGGCGTCTACCATTTAATGTTTGGTGAGTGATCACGTAGTTGGAGTAGTATTAGGACAAAGGACAGATCAGTTGTTACCATCCTTTATTGTGCGGGTCAAAGTCTACACGATGCATAAGTGAATTATTCAACTATGGAGAATGTTTTGCTTACAGTGGTCTTTAACTTTGAGAAATTCAGATCATATCTTGTGGGGTAAAAAATGATTGTCTATACTGATCATGCATCTTTGCGGTAATTAACAAGAAAATGCGAAGCCTAAATACATCTGTTGGATATTGTTACTCGAAGAGTTTGATTTAGAGATCCGATATAGGAAAAGAGCAGATAGTGGAGTTTCTGATCATTTATCTCATCTCGAGTTCTCCAAAAATGTATCGATTAATGATACAACGAGAGATCAGCACGTTTTTACTATCTACATTTTGGTGGCAGTTGGTTATGTCACAAAATTAATTGAGGTGATGTCGAGTCCACACAATCACTCAAGGACCATGGTGAAGATGTTAGAGTGGATTATTTTTTCAAGGTTTGAAAGGTAGCAAGGTTAACAACAATCAAGTTGGGTGATCGAATTCGGTAGGAGGAATAGGATCGAAGAATCAGATTTGGGAAAGGGGTCACACGACCATTAGCATTTACGAACTCATATTTCATAAACCCTATTTTCCAGTTTCATCATTTTTCTTCAATGTTTTTTCTTAGTTGGAATCAATTTATTCTGCCATGTGTTCTTCTTCATTGATTCATCATTCGTTGACATGCATTTGTTATTCATTATGCTTATTCTTCGTCAATTTGTTATAATTCTTGCTTGTGCATCATGTTATCCTTCGTTGAACTTCGGTAATGTTAGTAAGAGTTTTAAAGGTTCAATTTGCTCTGCATTAACGAGTTTGTGATCATCACATTCAAGATTATCATACTAAAGAAAAGAATTGCCAACTTAAATAATAATAGTGGTCGTCCAATAATCTTTTTAATAAGAGGTGGTTGTATATTATCTTTCAGATTCTTGCAAGATTTAATTTTTTGTTATTTTTTAAGATAATTACATGTCATTATCTTACCATGTCGTATAGACTTTTATTTTTTTCTTCGGTGATTCATGGGAAACTGTCTTACGGTTAAATTTATTTGATCTACTTGATATTTCTCTAATCGCGAGTGCAATAAATTAGGGCATTGAACATCTAGTCTACAATCTTGGTCCATTAACATGTTTAATGCAAAATTGATATATGTCACACACCATTTTGATCAAAGATAGAGATGAAAGTTCTATGTTTAAGTTTATAGAATGTATTACAACAAAAACAACATTCTGATAAAAAAAAATACCTATTCCACCTCCTAGAAGCACATGTCAAATCAACTAGATCAATATAATATCATGTTATTCAATCTAACATCTCAATTTCCATTCTACCATTAAGAATGACAACATAATATACCTATTTCAACCTAGACTCCACCAATTCTTATCTAACTCTAGGAGTTAAAACACCAAATTCAACTAAAAGTTTCCTAATCTCTAGCATTGAAACTAATGGCAAAGCTCGTGTCACTATAATATGAACCTTCGTGAAAGAAAGCACGACACCAATTATTGTATTCCATTTTAAGGAGATTATTATATGTTATTTTGCAAGGTTTGTTTTCGAGAATTTTGTCTCCAATTAGCATAAATGAGCCTTTCATACATTCTATGCTTTGTAAGACATAATTCTCATATGAAGTTTATCAAACATTGTAAAAATGTAAAAAAACAATTAACAAACAAATTTAAACACTATAACAATGTTAAAAAAATGAATGAAACATGTTCAAATTAAACTTTAAATGAAACAGATTCAAAGTGATTTAGAAACTATTTCAAAAGTATCAAACAGAATCAAATGTAAAAATACCATCACCAAACATATTCAAATGTAATAGATTCAAACATATTTGAATGCAACATATTCAAACAGATTCAAATGTAAAAAAAACCATCATCAAACAGATTTACAAACTGTAACAATGTAAAATAAATTGAACGAAACTAATTATGTTGTATTACCTTTTAATTATCCAAAAATATTGTAATCCCTAGTTCATCTTTCAAATTCAAATCAAACTTCAAATGAATAAACCATTCCCAATTGTCTTTCTTCTCAACTTGCACAACCACCTATACTATTGAATAGATTTGATTATTCCCATCTTTTTATTTTGTTCCAAATATCTCTGCCTTGATAGCTCATTTCGAGAAACATCCATCTAGTATTATAATGGGTCAGCACGTCTCCAACCACGATTTTCTGCTAGCATCAAAACACATAAAGATGCAGTTGAATTCATGTTCCATTAAACTCATTAGTTTGTATATCAATCTTTGACCATGTATTTGACCTAAATAAAATTTTGAAAATTATTTCAATTAAAACTTTAAATTACATTTAAATGAATAAGGTTAACAATTCAAATACCTTTTTAATGAACTTCGTAACTGTTCAGATGCTGAAATTATTTGTTGTATTAATGTGTTTGCCTTTGCTTTGTGACTATTGGTTGTTGATATCTTCAACTTGTAATCGTCAAATGTCGATTGCTATACCATTCTAGTTATTTTTGCAATACATTTAATCTTAACCAACTTGGATTCAGTAATCTTTAGCGTAAATTGAATTTATTGTCCATTTGTTCTTCAATATCACTTCTACGAAAACAATACACTTTCCATTTTCATTAAAGATCACAACATACAAACTCCAATTTTTTGGCATCCCATATTTTGATTTTGATATTCATATCGACTATAAGTGATAATTCATAACATAATCTCGAAAATCTTTGTGACTGTTGAACACTTGTAGTACCCTCATCTAGTATTTACACTTATGCTATTGCTTCTTCTTTTTCTTTTTTTAGATTGACACTCCATATCTGAATCAATTGGTATGTCCAGATAACAAACATTGCTTCTCATCCCAATTTCATTTTCATTGTCTTCCATCTCAAAGTTCCTATCACGTTGGTGTTATTCAGATAAATTCCTAAAAACCTCATTACCATCATCACTACCTTCTACCACACTACCTCCATCCTCACACTACAAAAAAACACATGGCTGTCAACAGACAGATCAATGGATACGTCCATTGAAATTGATACCAACATATTCCAACAAATTCTTATAAAATATCAACGGGCGGGCATCTGTTAACATCCCTTGGTATTATCAACGAATCCTTAATGAATATTATCAGTCGATATGAATCATGACATTCATTGGTAAATCGTTGGTATTACCAAAGATATATTAACAAATATCAGTCTTTGATTTGCATAGGGTATCCATTGGTGAATCATTTAAAATCCTTTACAATTATCAGTGGATACCCATTGCAATCTTCCAAAGAATGTATATTGAAAATACCAACAGACACCCATTGATACTATTTAAATTTTTGATGCAACCATTGAAAAAAATTGACCGTTAAATATGAACGGGTATCTTTTGTTATTTTCAATTGGAATCCGTTGAAAATTACAATATTAATACACTAATCTTGAATTCCCTAGCATCAACACTTGAACTACAAATATATTTTTTTAAAAATGTAATCCTCTTCAAATAGAAATATATACATATAAAAGAGTGGATGTAAAAAAATATCCGGTAATTGAGGAGGTTACACATGAATTCTTACATGGATTGGAACAATTCATGAGTTCTACATCGATGCAATATTTGTGTAAAGAATACGAGTTAATGTTATGTCTCGCAAAAGATGCAACAAGAAAACATAAAATATTGAAGTCAATAAATTATTTGCAAAAAACCTTTATAAGGTCGGTTTCATGGATAATTATCAATTTAGTTATTCCATGACCAGGATAGTGGCGTTAGATATATGATTGTGCAAGAATCACAAACAATAGAAAGAAATAAGGAGGGATATTTCGAAAAAAATTGAACAATCCATATGTCAAAATGGTGTCAAATGTTTTTTATTGAGTTGTTGAGAAAACACATTAACAGATGTCAAATATTAAGGCACATCGATTTTTGAACCAATTGGATGCGACGAAACAATCTATATATGAAGGTTGGTGTGAAGATCAGTCTCATTTATCGTTATCATCAAGATTGATGAGTATAAAAACATATAAAAACATATTACAATGTGGCTAAAAATTGTATGGATTCATTTTCAAACCATGCGTGAGTTACGAAACAAAGAATGCTTTAATGAATTTGGGCATCACATGAGAAGATTAATGTTTGTAGAGATAATTTCATGTTGTTTTGAGAGGAGACAAAGAGTTTTTGGAATGTAAAGTTTGCGGTGTAAGCAGATTTCATCCGAAAAAACAACCTTCACAGAAATATGTAGCACACAAGAAAATGTTCTACATATCTGTAGCAAACACTAAAGAATGTTATACGATTAAAAACCTATCCCCACACTGAAAAACTCGACGGGTAAAGGGGTAATGCAACATCTATCGAATGGTAAGGTCTGAAAGGATTTAAAAAATTATTTTTTAAATTTACATATGAAACGAGGAATGTTTATCTTTATTTTCATCGATTTTTTAATCCATATGGAAAATCCGGAAGTCAATATTCTTTGTGGTCTGTATTTTATCTCCATATTCTCGAGATGAATTTGAAAATAGAAGTTATGTTTCTAATGTTGTTGATTCCAGAACATCCTAAGAATGTTTTAATGTGTTCTTGAAACAATTGATTAAGGATTTGAGAGATTTGTGGAACAACAAAATTATTATATATGATGTAAGCTTAAAGAATAACTTTACGTTGAAAGCAATATTATTGTGGATAATTAGCAACTTTCCTGCATATGAAATGTTATCTGGATCGAGCATGTACGAGAGACTAACATGTCTGTACTTTTTGGAGGATACAGATTCGTTGTGTCTAGTACGCGAGAAGAAAGCATATTTGGTTTATTTTTCTTATAAGATTTCTTCCACGTGGACATAAATTTAGAAAAGATAATTTCAAAAGAATGTGGTATAGAAAGAAGAGGTACCATGCATATAAATGGGTACGCAGATACCATATAAACGACTAAAAACGATGACAGATTTACAAAACTCGGTTGAATATGGAGGAGATCTTGGGCATCAAAAACCGCATGGCCGAAGTGAATACCATAACTGTTATAAATATAGTATTTTTTGGGAATTACCATATTGCAAATCTATCATATTGCATCATAAGTTGCATATTTAGAAAAACGTTTCGGTAACATCATCAACATTAATTTTAATGTCACAAGGAAAATAAATGATAACATACATTAAAGGAAAGATTTGAAGATAATATGCCGAAGATCAGAGTTGGAGTTATGCGATAGAAAGACATCGACCCTGATATTTAGATTGTATGATCCTGTGAAAATAGCATTGTTGAGGTGGTTAAAAGAAGACGTTAAATTTCCGAATGGTTATGCATCAAACGTTACCCGATATTCTAGGTTCAGGGCTCATTGGCATGAAGAGTCACGATTTTAATATTTTCATGCATCGACTCATCCCAATTGCTTTTACGAAGTTATTACCACGTAATAAGCACAACGCTTTATGTAGAACTAGCATATTCTTCAAACAGATATATGTTCAATAAATCTAAAAAGAAACAATTTGGATTTTTTAAAAAACATTATCTCCGAGGTATTATGCTCTTTGGTAAAGATATTTTTGCTTTCTTTCTTTGATGTCATAGAACATTTTTCAATATATTTACCAGATGAAACAATACTCGGTGGCCCAATTCTATTCACACATTTTTTCCTTCTCGTTCTTCTTCCTCTTAGTCCCTTTCTCTTTCTCCTTTTGTTTCTCATCAAGAAATGCTTTTCGTGTCAGCAGTTCAAGCTTACGAATGTCCTCCCAACAAATACCCTTTGGATTCTTTGTAGACGTTCCATCGATATCTGAACATATGGATCATTGCATCCCTCGTAATATTGTAGATCATAAAGTAAAGCTTCCTCGTCGTCTGAAGAATACTTCGAATATCCTGCAAAAACAACAAATAACCATTGCGACCTTTATGACCCTTTTGACCCTTGTGACCATTGTGACCTTTGTATAATTGTTACCTTAGAATCTGTGATCTGCTTGATCACGTTTATATACTTCGGGTTCAAAATGGATTTAACCTATTTCTTACACATCCTTGGGCATGATGGATCGACATCCATAACATCAATGTACCATCCGTTTTTGCCCAAACTATGAATGATTTTGAATGGAAGTAACTGAACAATAAAATAAAATGATAAGAACACAAAAAAGTACGAAAACATTCATATTATTCTTATAATATATACAACTTATCATGAGTGAGATCATAAAACCACTACAATGTGATTTTGGTTTCGCTGATTCCCCGCTTACGTGCTTGTGGCAAGTATCTACAAGCTTCTCAAATGTGTAAAGTCCCCATGAAAAGCCTTCACAAAATTCCAAGTCATTAACCATATCAATCAGATCATGGCTAATAGATATATCTGATGAAGGCTTGTGATCCAGAATTTGCAACAACACCATCAATGTTGTCAACCTCTTCCAATTAGCGAAATTCTTCACATTCACAAGCTTTTCAATCACTTGTGTGAGGCTTATCTTTTCACGGCTGAAAAATTCGTCAACTTGAATGTATCACACTATTTCGACTCCCATTCGTCGGGAGAGGGTCCGCAGTTCAATCTGGTAATTAGTGCATGCTCCACTATAGATACCCGATAGGAACACCGTTTACGACAAGCCACATCTCCTTATTGTCTCGTACACTCAATAAGGACATATATTTAAACCTTTGTTAGGATGGAATCACATTGGTAATGGATATATGCCTAAATTGTGACTCCGTGTTGAAGTAATTCCACTTATCTTTACTTAACATTTCTCTCAACTTCTTTATTGTTTCGAAAGAATAACACTTGTTGGAAATGTTTGGCATTTTGTCCATGTGCTTGAATTCATAGAGAAACTTCGTCTTTGGTGGCACCTGCAAATGACCAATTAAGAATACATAAGACTTCTACCTACTCAAGCGATCCTTGTGACTCAAACGACTGACTAGAACATATGATCCTTTGTGACCCAAACGACCCTTGCGAAGCAAACGAATCACTCAAACTCTTGACCCTCTTCGACTCAAACGACTCACTGAGACTTATGACCCTAGACTCCTGTCCCTCTTCGACTCAAGCGACTCACTAAGATTGACATGTGCTCCCTTCTTCATTACTGATCCTTGCCATTTCTTTCTTTCTTTCTCACTTCAAAATTTCATTGCTCCCAACTTTGAAATTTCCTTCTTCCTCACTTTGAACTCGATCCTTGCTTTGAACTTCGAAATCGCCTCTCACTTCTTGTTTTCAACTTTGAAATAGGTTTTGTTTCAAAATTTCACCAACCGTATGTGTTTTCACATGCAAAAAATAAGGGCATTTTTTCTCTATTTTTTAATCTTTAGATTTTCGAGGTACACGTGAAGCAAGGATGCCCTCCTTAGACATCCTTGATATTTCGCCAATTGAAAACAATCAAAATATAATATTTAAATCTAATATACTTTGTTTCTTTGTTTGAGTTTTTTTTTTCTCATGAACATCACAATCCTATTTTTGTCCAATTATTCACAAGATTTTTTTTAATTTATTTGAGAAACCCCCTGTTGGAGTTAATTTTATAGTTTGACTTCTTAGTTTATTGTGGTCTATACTGAGACGGGAAGAACTTAAATTTGTTTATCTTGCTCGATATTTTTGTAAAACGAATGAGTTTTGCAATTGTGTGCAAATCGACTATGAAACTATAATTTGTTATCAAAACTAAATATGAAGATTAATATGAATGTGAATATTTTCTATGGATTCTGTATTTTCTGAATTTTTTGTGTAATCTTGAACTTATATTATTTATTGTATAATATAAACTATTGGTTTCTTCAGTTGATACTCTTTTTTCTGGTTGTCTTTAAAACGATTTGGGTTTAGAGATATATATATATATATCTCTCTGAAAAAATATATGATATTTTTAGACACCCGAATTTTTTTGATACGAATAGTCAAAATCGAATATATATATATATATATATATTACGCAAAATTCGAATATATGGTATTGTCAACCGCTAATTTTTTTAATGGTAAAAGATTGTTTAAAAAATAATTACGCTTTCATGAAATTTTGTCAATACTCTTTTCCTCGTTCGACAGTCCATTTACTACCTCTGCCATATCTCGTTTGTTAGTTTTATTTACTTCAGACGTTGACATATTGTTTCGCCGTATAATCTCATCTCTTTGGCTTTCCATCAAAATGTATCCTTTTTTAACTCATAATCCCTACCTTACCTACGATACACATATAACTTGCAATTCTTCAACACTAAATTCCACTATGACGAACCCTATCACAATATTTGACTTATCAATCCAAAAAATAATTCAAACTTAAAACCAAATTCAATAACAAATGTAATATTTTCCTTGTCTCAATTATTGGGTCTCCATTAATTTTATATCCAGTTGTTTGTAACCAAAATCCATTAGGACTACTAAATTATCTCATTAGGGATAAATAAATGTCTTAAAAAAAACCACTTTTCAAACGATTTAGGACGATCAGTCGTACGTTTCTATTGTGTCTGTGGTTGGCTGCATTTTCGTAAACCATTAGTAGTTATTAATAATATTTTGTTTTGCGAGTTATTACGATTTGTAATAAACAATTTGAGATTTTGGTAATTGCGATTTAGTGTAAAAATACAAAAGCAAATGACATTATGACTTTCAATGATAGTTTTGTATATCTTTATATTTGTTATAATTATTAATTATAATTTTTAAAATCACTTTAACACATTTTTAAAATCTAAAATTAATAACATATATACATATCCATATATTGACATACATAAACACATGTACACAAATACATTTTTATACACTCAAACCTATATGAATAAAACATATATGTATATGTATATGTATGTACATGTAGGCATATATGCATGTACATTTGTGTTTTGAAGGTATATATATATATATATATATGTAGGTATATGTGCACATATATACATGTATATATATACGAGTATATATATATATGCGTATATGTTTGTATATGTGTACAACCATGTGCAAATTTACGTGTACATATGTATACATATATGTCTGTGTGCACATATATATGTATGTATATTCATGTGCATGTGTATCTATGTATATTTATATGTGTATATGCATGTGTATATTCATTTGTATATGTGTATATGCATCTGTATATATGTGTATGCATTTGTATATTTGTGTGTACATGTATATATTTATGGGTATGTATACATAGTCATATGTATATGTATGTGTATATATATGAGAATATATATGAGAATATATATGTGTGTATATATATATCGATGAGTTTATATATATGTATAATTTTTGGAAAACAAAGGAGGTTTTTTATTCTATAGGTAAAATCATCGTTAACATGCCATTGTAACGCAAGAATAAAGCTTTGTTTTATTTTCACGATTTGTAGCATTTGCTGGCAATTGCAATGCAACCTATCACATTATAATTTGTCTGCAATTACCAAAAATCACAATCGTAGCATTTATCAGTGTTTGTGAAGCAACAAGTCACACCCTTAGGATGAAAGAAATATATTCATATACACGATCATCCAGAAAATCAAAATTTTTGTAATGTATTTGGAATTAGGAATAAAATTTTTTTATCGGAATTTGTCTGGAAAGTTTTGTCCCTAAAGCCGTTAGTCTCCTCCTCCGGCGTAGCAGCGGCGGCTATAAGATTTTTGGTTTAATCTTATATTTTTGGACCTATATATGTGAATAATTTTGGAATAAGTGTTGTCATTCGGTTTAGTCCAAATTAAATGTGATCGGATTTAAGTTTAATTGATTGGACTTTGGTATTGAATTGAATGGGGATGATTATATGCATAGAGACCTTTGGTAGTAGCGTTTATATTTCATGATGGGCGAAATTAAATGATACAATTGAAAACCGGAATTAACCAATTATTTATCGGTTTATGGTCCCTGGTTCACGTGTCTATATAAATGAGATTTATTTGGTTTCTGAAGTGTTTGATTCACAATTATCACCTAAGGTTTTACAGAAAACTTCAGAGAGAATCTCATCTTGATACATCCCATCAGTATCAAGTTTCGGTTTTGTACGAAGAGCCAGAAGATCTATTCCGCTGCATATCATATATCATAAATCCAGGTATTTATCTCGATTTTCTATTTTGAGTTTCTCAAATCTTAATATAATTTACAATAGAGTTTCGGGGTTTTAGAATCCGAATTAAGTGAAATCGGATTTTTTCAATTGGTATCAAAGCCGATCTATTGTGTTTATGTCAGATTTGAGTTTAATTATTGATGAGTTAAATAATTTTGGAATGAATTACACAATTTTTAAGTTTAGGATGAAAATCTCTCGTGAAGTTTTTTTATCTAAAAAGAAAATCATTAAAAAAAGAAGAAAGGGGTTAACGCGTTATTGGTAGTTTTTTTTAATTAAAAAAAAGTATTTGGGTTAAAAAAAAGGGTTATGGGTACGGACGTTTACGCATTAAAAAAATTATTTAAAAAGAAAAACTACTCCTTGAAAGTGAACCGTTTGTTGAAGGGTTCAATATTTTGTTTAAAAATAATAATAATAAAAGGAATTGGGCTAAGGTCAATAATAATAAAAGGAATTGGGCTAAGGTCTAGCCTATTTAAAGAGGTCCGCATTAAAAAAAAAATTAGTTGCTGAATCCAAGTTCTGGGATTCAAATCCATGACCATGGGATGAAGATGTAGTGTTCTATCAGTTGAACCAATGACCACATTCACTTATTTTGGCGCATGGTTCTTTCTATTTTTATATACAATGGGAATAATTCGGTAAATTAGAATCGAATCCGTATATTTATATGCATAAGGATGAGTTTATAATCCAATTAGTTTGTGCAATTCATTTGGATTAAAATCGGTACAATTTTATATTTATATATGTTGTATCATAAATTCGGTGAATATAATTTACTATGATTAATTACACATTCAGATCGTGTAATCATATGGTTAAATTATAGCTATTGAATTAAGATTATTCACTGAAATTATGATGGTTATTGATGTATCCTTTGATCAATGTATGCAATTTAATTAAATATCTCAACATCCTACCAAAGTGGGCAATCTTGAGGAAATTAATTATTTCAATTACGTTGAGAAGGTTACATAATATAATTCATGCGAACTTTGATAAACCCAAAGGTAATTCATGGTTTGGCAGTGTTATATTGTGTGTGCATTGATAATTAGTGTATTTTTTTGTATGACATAAATGTGATGGTATACCCAAAGGTAACCATGACATGAGATGTTTGATTTACACTGATTATTTGATGCGTTGAGTCATCTAATGCAAGTCAAAATTATTGTCCAAAGACTAATTTTGATGTTGCGCAGATCCCTTTTGATGGGATTGGATCGTGTTATCATTCAATTAAGGTTTTATTGAATGGAAGTCTAACATATGAACTATCTTTTGTTTATAGTTATGCTATAGGCATCTAGTATCTGTGCCAACGTTAGTTAGATCCATATGTTGAATGGATTGAACTTTGCTGAATATAAGGAGCACTTATTGATCGTGTTTGCTTTGATGGATCACGACCTTGCGATTAGGGAGGTTCGTCCATCGATTAAGGATTCTAGTTCTGTTGAGAATCGTAACAAACTCGAACGCTGAAAAACCTCAACCCGCATGTGGCTGATGATCATTAAGCATTTCATTCCTCTGATTTTAAGGGGCATGATCTAGAAAAGAAAGAAAGGTTATGAAACCACTAATTCGAGATCAATTCATGTGCAAAAGAAACATAATAAGGTTCCAAAAAAAATGTTTCTTTTATCACAAGACTGGTCACATACGGAAATGTTGTACGAAGTATTATACTTGTCATGCAAATAAGGATTTGACTCTCACTTTGGTTTGTTCAGAGGTCAATTTAGCTTCAGAGCCTAGTAATACTTAATGGGTTTATTTAGGTGCTACAACTCACGTAAGTATTTCTATGCGAGGTTGCCTCTATTACCAAAACAGATTGATGTTGAAAGATACATCTATGTAGGTGACGGTAAAAGGGTGGAAGTGGAAGCGATTGGGCAATTCAGGCTTCTAATGAAGACCGGTCAATTTCTAGATTTGAAGGGTGTTTTCGTTGTACCGTCTTTTAGACGGAATTTGGTTTCAGTTTCTGTTTTGGACAAATTAGGATTTTCTTGTTCTTTCAGAAACTCTAAGATTACCCTTTCATTTCATTCGGTTGTGATTGGCACTGGTTCTTTATCTATTTCGGATAATTTATATATGCTCGATATTGTGCCTTCATATAATGAAATCTTGCATGTTAGTTCACGTGGTGTGAAGCGCAAATTGATGGATGAGAATTCCGCTGTTTTGTGGTATAAACGATTAGGCCATATCTCTAAAAAGAGAATGGAACGTTTGGTGTCGGATGGGATTCTTGAAACTCTTGATTTTCGGATCTTGACCATTGTGTCAATTGTATCAAGGGTAAACTGACAAACAAAATGGGGAAAGGTACTTATCGGACTTCGGAAATCTTAGAATTGATACATACGGATGTATGTGGACCGTTCCCAACGGCATCTTGGAATGGTCAGTATTACTTTGTATCATTCATCGATGACTATAGCCGATTTTGTTACCTCTACCTGATTCGTGGAAGTCAGAGGTTCTGGATGTTTTTAAAGCGTTCAAGGCTGAGGTTGAGCTTCAGCTTGGTAAACGCATTAAGGCCGTTTGTTCTGATCATGGGGGAGAATACAACGGTAGAAATGACGGATCAGGTGAACAACATCCAGGACCATTTGCCAAATACCTCGAGGAGTGTGGGATTGTTCCCCAATACACAATGCTAGGTACACCTAGCATGAATGGTATTGCGGAGAGATGAAACCAGACACTTCAGGAAATGGTGAGAAGTATGATATCGTTCTCTACTCTCCCAAAATCCCTATGGGGTGAGGCATTAAAGACAACGGTTTATATCCTGAACAGAGTACCAACTAAAGCAACAATTAAGATGCCTTACGAGTTATAGACCGGTAGACGTCCTAGCTTAAGGCATTTTCACATTTGGGGATGTCCAGCAGAGGCTCGATCTTTCGACCCGATGAAAAGAAACTGGATTCCAAAACTATGAGTTGTTACTTTGTTGGATACTTGAAAGATCTAAGGGGTATAAGTTTTATGATCCCACGAAAAAGACGATCTTTGAGACGGGAGTAGCTACGTTCTTTGAGGACATCAAATCTGGGAAAAAGGACGATGAATTTTGTTTTTGGAATGAAACTTTTATTTCATAAAAGAGAATGATTCCTATTCCAATTATTGTAGCTAGAAATGATTTGGATCATATTGCTCGAGCTACAAATCAAGATACTCCAAATGTTGTTCCTGAAATCCATGAGGAACAAGTTCATGAACCTCAAGAACAGTTACATCAGGAAATTGTGCCACGAAGGTCTACTCGAGAGAGGAGAAGTGCTATTTCTGATGACTATATAGTATTTATTCAAGAACATGAGGATGGCATTGGATTGACGTAAGATGATCCAGTAAACGTCTGTCAAGCCATTCAAAGTGTTAACTCTCAAAAGTGGACCGATGCCATGATAGAAGAGATTAAATCTATGGATGACAATGGTGTTTGGGAACTTGTACCTTTGCCTGAAGGTGCGAAACCCGTTGGATGCAAATGGATATTCAAAAACCAAACGGGATTCGCAAGGCAATGTGGAAAGGTATAAAGCACGTTTAGTCGCCAAAGGATTTACTCAAAAGGAAGGCATAGACTACAAAGAGACTTTCTCTCCGGTTTCATCGAAAGACTCTTTGAGAGTATTGATGGCACTAACAGCTCATTATGATTTAGAGCTGCATGAGATGGACGTTAAGACAGCCTTTCTCAATGGTGACATTGAAGAGACTGTCTATATGGTGCAACCAGAATATGGTGCAACCAGAACACTTTGTGGTCGAAGATCCAAAGAAAATGGTTTGTAAATTAAGGAAATCCATCTATGGTTTGAAACAAGCGTCTCGTCAATGGTATCGCAAGTTTCTTCGTATAATCATCTCATATGGTTTTGAGGTGAATCAGGTAGATTACTGTGTATATCATAAGATCAGTGGGAGAAAATTTATTTTGATAATCCTTTACGTGGATGATATCCTTATTGCTGCAAACGATGTAAGGTTTATGTGCGAAACTAAGAAATTTCTTTCGGAGCAATTCGAGATGAAAGATCTTGGTGATGCCTCTTTTGTATTGGGTATAAAAATACACCGAGACCGCTCTCGTGGTATATTAGGTTTATCATAATTATTGGGTTTCGATAAAGTTCTTGAGGGGTATTGTCCTTTATGACAATATTACGGTTTACAGGGAGTATTGTATCTATTCCAGTTTGCTCTTGGATTATGATGATGTATGCTTATTGGGTTTCAGTTTTATGTTCCGGAACTATTGAGTTTTAAGCTTAAGGTATTCACTCTGTATCATTCGGTTTAAGTTGATCTCGATAAGGTAGGATCAGATGGAGATAGACACGTATCGATAACTTCACGTGTAATTTTCATGCTATGCATCTACATTCAGATCTATGTTATTCTTCTGTATTACGTTAGTAATCAAATGTGGGTCTAACTACGTTGATATTGTGGTTAAATCTCTTTGGTTCTACGTTGATATGGTCGATGGACGAGATTGGTGTCAATACCGGTTTGATGACAACAATTATGAGCGCTCTTAAGGTTATTCCATTGTTTTATGGTCACATATATGGTCCAAGTGGGAGATTATAAGATTTTTGGTTTAATCTTATATTTTTTGACCTATATATGTGAATAATTTTGGAATAAGTGTTGTCATTCGATTTAGTCCAAATTAAATGTGATCAGATTTAAGTTTAATTGATTGGACTTTGGTATTGAATTGAATGGGGGGGATTATATGCATAGAGACCTTTGGTAGTAGCGTTTATATTTCATGATGGGCGAAATTAAATGATACAATTGAGAACCGGAATTAACCGGTTATTTATCGGTTTATGGTCCCTGGTTCACGTGCCTATATAAATGAGATTTATTTGGTTTCTGAAGTGTTTGATTCATAATTATCACCTAAGGTTTTACAGAAAACTTCAGAGAGAATCTCATCTTGATACATCCCATCAGTATCAAGTTTCGGTTTTGCACGAAGAGCCAGAAGATCTATTCCGCTGCATATCATATATCATAATCCAGGTATTTATCTCGATCTTCTGTTTTGAGTTTCTCAAATCTTAATATAATTCATAAAGAGTTTCGGGGTTTCGGAATCCGAATTAGGTGAAATCGGATTTCTTCAACGGCAAGCTAGACGGCGGTGGTAGCAAAGATCTTGGAGAGAAGGCAAAGCTAGGGTTTCAGTTAGGAACTGAAACTGAAGTGAAAATGAGACTTATCTACGGGTTGTCTGAAGATAAGCACGAGCGAGCTGTGGAGAAGGAGCAAGAGCGGGCATAGGAGAAGGCACCCGAGCGGGCAAAAGTTGCAGACTGGACTGAAGAAACGGTAGAAGTCCAGTACGCTTTCTGGGTTGTACCTGGAAAATCAGAATTCTATTATGCTTTATATTAGGGACAAAATGGGGGTGATATGGGAAGCATTACATAATGTTTTTCTATAATGTTTTAGGCATTTAAAAATGTAAAAACCCTAATGCATATAAACTAAGAAACTTTTTTCCAGAAACCCTAAATCTCTACATTTTGTTGTTCTTCTTTTTCACCTAAAACCCATTCACAAAATTAGACCACAACAACATCAAACTTGTGGCCATGAATAGAACACGATGAATGGTGTTCTCGAAGCCAAAGTTCAGCATTTGGAGAGCGTCATCGAGTTGATGTCTGGCCAAGGGAGGGGATCAACGTCGCAACAAGAACCGGGTCTCGATTCAGATGCAACGCCATCTAGAGGTGGTGGCGATCAGAGAGACGATATTGATCCAACCAATCTAAATGAAATGTAATAGGATAGATAGGAGTAGTTTTAGTTTTAATGTTTTTAGTAAACCATTTAATATTTTAATTAAAAACTTTTTATTTTAAAAAATATTATTATTTTTAAAAAAATTATTTTATATTTTTTACAAGATTTCCAATGGACATCCGCTGGAATATCTAACGGGCATCTGTTGGATGGTATTTCCCGTCAAATGGTAACGGACGTCTGTTACCCTTTCCCGTCAATTTACAATGGACATCTGTTGCTATTTCCCGCCAGTTTCCAACGGATGCTCGTTGGAAAGCTAAATTCCCGCTTATTTTTCCTGCCTGGATGGCAATGGACGTCCGTTGAAACATTTTAACGGACGTCCGTTGCCCTATTTTCAACAGCCGTCCGTTGCAAACTTGCAACGGGCATCCGTTACAAATATCTTCAACGGGCGTCCGTTACAAATTTCCAACAGATTTTTCCGTTGGAAGTTCCTATTATAATTTTGCAACGGATCCGGATTTCCAACGAACGTTTCCCAACGGACAGAAATCCGTTGCCATCCGTTGGAAAATGCATGTTTCTTTTATAGTGTTCTAGTCGCAGTTGCCCGCAATGCAACGATTCCATCATTGAGATAAAATGAAACAAAACATCATCAACCGCTCACAAAACACCGTCAAATACAAACGCAAACATAGCACTTTTACCAATCAAACCCTTAGTATAAACAATCCCAAATTCTTCATGTCGGCTCTTCTCACTTGGACAGATTCACGTACCTTTGTTAAAAAAATTATAATAATATCTTCTTGCCAAACCGACCTTAGTTAAAGATTATATTTTGAATTTCTTATACATTTACAGAAATACATACATACATATACTTATAAGATAAGATCCATGAACAAATATTTAAATATGGTTATGAGGTAAGCAATATCCCACCTTGGTGGCGCCTATGTGGCCTGCCTCTGCGCTGTGGCCATGTTCTTACTCGCGCACTCGTTCTTTCAACATATTTTATTTATTTAATACAATTTTTACATGATCATATCAAATTCCATCATTGCATTAAAGTCATGAATAAATATTGGATGGTAAATAATTTATTTTCCAGTTACTGTTTAAAATAAGAGCTAAATTTGTCTTAAATTAAATACACATTTTGTATACTTTATGAATTTTATAGAATATAAACTTTGAATTATATGGGTGAAACAAATCAGGATTTTCGACAAAAACATTAAATTATATCAATAAGTATTGGCATAAAACCGATAAATTGAGAATCTACATTTTCATTGACTACACATTCTTTTATTTAAATATAACATAACTATCAAACTAGTAAAAGAGAGCTAAAACTTTACGAAATAGTTGTTTTCAAAGTCTATCTTTCAGTTGCCTATCTTGTGCTCGAGAATAAAAAAAAAATTCGGTTCTTCAATATACAAAATTAAAACATATTTTTATATAGAAAATTTAAAAATAATTTCTAAAACATATTTTGTTATATTCAATATATATAATCTAAATATATATTATATTATTCTCTAAAAATATTTTGATCCTAAATATTTGAAGTCTTTAAGAAAAGTTAAATTCATCAAAATTATAATATTAGATTTTATATTATAAAAAATAATATAATATATAGATTGTTTGAAAAATACAATGGATTGTATATTTTTTCAAAGAAAATCAAACTTTATTATGTATACATTTACTAACATCCTTGATATAACTTAAACTTTATGGCAAAAGATAATTTATAATTATATAGATAACAAATACCATTAGGGAATGATTTTCACCCCTATAAAAAAGGAATAATGAGAAACACCAACCTTTGTCTTCTCTGTGGCACATCATGGCTGTTTACCGGAAGCACTGTCACACTTGTCTTGTCGTGTAGTGCAACTGGTCGTGAGTGTTGTCCTGATAAATTTCACTTCAAAAACACATTACAAAAAATAAAAAAAAATAGAAAATTTATAAAGAGGAAAAAAAGGGATGAGTAGAGAGTAAATTTCCTTTGCTTTCTTCTCCACTCCCCCTTTTAGTGGAAAACCCCATCAACCCTTTTCTGTACATTTTTATATATACATATACATTAGTATATAGCTACATTGTATCTGTGTGTATATATGCAGAGAGGTTGCTCAACAAGCTGATGAAGGGCTTATCGTCTCAGACAAAGGGTAGTGGAGATTTTCACTGGAGATGGCTCTGTCTTCTTGTCTTTGTCAGTCGCTGTCTTCGTCTATCTCGGTACTTACTTTGATCTCATTTTCATTGTTGCAATAAATCTTGGATTTCAAGGCCGTATTTATGTATGTATGTATGTATATATGTAGGTGTATGTGTCTGTGCATGATCCACAGACAATACATGTGTTGAATCTTGTGTTAGATTAGATTCTTGATCCAGGATCCAACTGTTAATGAATAGTGTTGGATTCTGTATGTGTTATTTAGTGTAAGAAGAACCCAAATTGGATGAATCTCAGAGTGTATCTATGTGTGTGCAAAAAGAAACACATACGCAAGACATATTTAGAGAGTTCCATTTACTTCTTTCTGAGAAATGGGATTTCTTTTGGTTTCCTGTTTCTTGAATCTTTTCCCCAAGAAAGGTCTTACCTTTGAGTGAAGTTGGTGAATTGATGGTATAGGATATAATCCTGTGATTGATATTCTGGATTGCTCAAACAAGGGCAAACCTATTTGTAGTTCATGATTGCATTGACGAGATCCGAATCCAAGAAAGTGTTTAATTGTATCTCGAAAGGACCTCATAGGCCGCCTGAGTTGCTTGTTCTGTTTTTAAATCTTGTCATTGTTCTTGTGTGTTGCTTATGTGTCCTTTTTTTGTGGATTCTTGAATGTCTTGGGGTTAGTAAGAAGAAATTTATGTGCAAGAACTTGGAGTCAGTCTGTTTGATTTGGTGATACAGATAGCAAAGAATCACGATGTTCGGATGAAATTGGCAACTTGTTCTGATCTGAGGAGTGTTAACACACAAATAAGTGGGCGGCAAGTTGTTTCTTCAAGAACTATCTTCCACAGTGATTGGAGTTTCGTGGGAGGATCAAGAATCAATCTTCTACCTAAAGTTGAATCAAATTCTTCTATCAGTCGGAGAAAAGTCTCCGGAATACAAGCTTCATGTAATGTAACGATGCCTCTTATGTTGCGACAGACAGACAGACTCTAACTTGAAACTCCATTTCAGGGACACAAGTTAAACGCCTGGTTTACATTTAATTACAAAAATACCTTTCATCTGCAGGGTTTACAACTTCTCAGATTGCAAGCAGCATGTTTACAATTGGAACAGCTGCGGTTCTTCCGTTTTACACACTAATGGTTGTAGCACCAAAAGCTGAAGTTGTGAGTTTCATTCTCTGAGAATGAGATATTTTTATTTTGCTCCGGAAATGCAAAACCTTTGATTCATTCTTCGTATAAACATTTTTTGCAGACCAAGAAGTGTATGGAGAGTAGTGTACCGTATATCGTTTTAGGTTTATTGTATGCATATCTCTTATACCTCTCATGGACGCCGAACACACTTCTGTACATGTTTTCGAATAAATACATGCTTCCAGAGGTTTGTCTATAACGAACAAGACTCTTTTCTCTAACTTTCACGTTTTTCGGTTTTCTTATATTCTGATACATCTATTAATGTACTCTGCAGTTACCCGGGATAGCGAAAATGTTCTCCAGCGAAATTACGCTTGCTTCGGCGTGGATTCATCTTCTAGTCATTGATCTCTTTGCCGCAAGGTATGTCACGTAGTTTCCTTCATTACCAAATCAGAGATCTCGGGTTTGAATTCAAAATATCGAAAAGATCGTTATCGCTATGTGCGTAAAATGTTTGTGTTTTTCTTTTCGTGCTTGGGATGATGCAGGCAAGTTTTCCACGATGGGTTAGAGAACAAGATCGAGACGAGGCACTCAATCTCGCTTTGCCTTCTCTTTTGTCCAATTGGAGTCTGTTCCCATTTCATAACCAAAGCTCTAACCAGCAATTCCAACGATACCAAATTCGACGAATAAACCGAACCGTAAAGGCAGAACGAGGACCGATGTTTCATTCCTTCTTTGCAAACTTGTTGCCTAATCACTTTCACTTTCAGTACAACGAATCAATGAGATGAAGCATGTTCTTAGCTTGCCTTTTTCTGTATACATACGGTGACATCTCTGCCGTTGCATGGGAGTACAACAATAAGCATCATTGGTGGAGTAATTTTAATCCTCTAAACAAATCGACAATGCATGAAATGTACAAAACCAAAATTATGGTTCAAGGTGAAGATGACACGAGCAGATTAAGCGACATACATGGTCGAGGAAGTTTGGCTTTATAAGGAGTACTTCACCAGAAGTGTAACTGGTTGTGCCCGGTAGTACAATTGAGAGCAATGAACTCCAATAACCTAGAGAATGATAACCATGAAGTTGATGGCACCAATTTACGATCATGGAAATCAATGTTCCAAACAGTGCAGACTATTCTTGCGCTGATCCAGCCTCTAGCATAGTATATATAGAGATAAAGAATAACATATATAAATATTATATTTTTTTATCATGCTACTCTAAATAATTATAGTTCATAAAAAAAAGATAAAATTATAAATACATCATAAACTTTTTTTTTACAAGATTTATCTCATTTATTAAAAGAATATATTCAATCTAAATGTACGTCTAGAAATGTTTAGATCATCTAGCTGCCTAAACCGCCTAGATGACGGCCTAATAACCATTGGATGCCTAGAGAAAATCAAAGCACTTAATGATCGGCTAGGCCAATTTCTAGAACAGTGGTGGAAGTACATGTATGATCAAGAGTCTATACATGGCTGGTAACCATGGGTTTCCATGTTAGCTAAAAGGGTGGGAGAGAAAGAAATCATACGTTATCTGGGAAGTGAAAGAGAAGGATCGTATTCATCTCCCAGTATCCCGTTTGATAGATCTGGCTTCCGGAGAGAATCCTTTTTGCCACGTTCCAAAGATGTTGCCTCATATATTCCTGCAGAATTTTAAGATAAAACTAAAGTGTTCTACTACATACATCGAACGAAACGAGATCTGCATAATCATGGAATTTTACAAGGATTTTATGCGTACCAAAGCCAAGTATCAAGCAACAGACTGTGAAGCCGGCAAGAGAGAAGTCCATTCCAAATGCTATCTCCATGACAATTATGCATGCACCAGCAACCATTAAATGCCTTGGAGAAGAAAACACCATGTGCAATCTGCAGTATTGTAATAGACGAATTAAATATAAGTGTGCAGCTAGTCTTTAAATACAAAGATAAGGGTAAGGTAGACAAACACCTCTCTTCTGCTATGTTGTCAACATAGAATATTAGGATGATCCCGAAAACTATGGTGCTGAGGAAAGCCCATGCAGAAAATGGCAAGTCCAAAGTGTTACCAGAAGAGGAACCCTGATGAGTCCCAAGCAAAATAGGATTATCATTGGACTGACGGTACAAATATACAAGTAACCGGAATTGTTTTTTCATGAAATTAAGTGCCACTTACTATAATTAGGTCCCACATGGCCACCGGAAACAGAAAACATGTTGCAGAAGACATGGTGATCGCGTGCAATCGCTTCTTCTGTTGGTTCTGAGAAAATGAAAAAAGGATGGTGATGCAATGAAAGCAGAGATGAGACAATAACTGACAGTGTTAGAGAGAGGTTAAAATATGCACCTTAAGAGAAACACGGCGTGCAATCACCCGCCTTAATGCTGATAAGATTCCAGCAAAAACGGGAACCAACATCCCTCCCAGCCCCAGTGCTTGTGCTGTATGTCCTTCCTCTGTATCAACACTATCTTTGGATGGTGATGGTGGTTTGTGTTAAGCTCAACTTAAAGAAGGTTGTCAATGTAATCGTTTAAGACCAAACAACAAACAATCAAATGCACTATAAAGAGAAGGAAAATGTGCAGAGGATATAGAATGGAGATAGAGATGATGTCGCCCATCCTTGAGACAAGAAGAAAAGAGCTACCAGCATTGCAATAAGGCCACCAACCTGACGAGATTTGGAGAACAGCCTTAAATTAGACCTTTTTTAAACAAATTCTACTTATAGATAACAACATTGTAAAACAACGTATTCTTTTCACAAAGTACAACATAGACCAACATGTGATTTGAAACGATAATAGCGGGATTCAACCTGGGAATACGTATTAAAAGTTAAAGCATCATTAACAGCTCAATAATTCGGCTATAAAACTTCGTGACCTGGTGCATGAGTTACGAGACTATGTCAACATGAACCATGATTCCCAAGTCCGCCAAAAGCAATCCTAAGTTTGGTTAATGCGTTGTATGTCAAATCGGGGTAACATGTCACCAGTGATTGTTTAATTCGCACAGTTCATATGAATACCTTTTTCCAGATATGGCCTCTCCGTCCATATAATACTGCAGAGAGTACTCCGAGAACAGCACCGGAATACTCTGACAAGATTGCTCTACGGAGAAAATACAAAATAGTGGGGAGAAATCAATAACTGATCTTATGGATGAAAAAATATCAGAAGCTAATGAATGAAAACAATAGATCCTAAAAAAAGTTACTGATCACATTAGAAAGGAAAAGGAGAGTATGAAAGTCCTTTATGACTGTCCACTTCTCGTTTCATTCTTTATGCTAATAACAATGCACCAAATTAAAATGCTAAAAGAAGAATGATCTCGCTAATCTGTCAACTCTCCACATTTTAGAAATTATGATCTATTATTGGTAGAAGACAACAAGACATCTAAGAATGAATGTTTAAGAAATTGTGATACCTAAGTGGTCCGCATGATTTAAGACCCTTTCCCCATAAGATAAAGTATAAAGCTGTGATGACACCGTTTATGAGAGAAGGCACTATCTGGAAAAAAATAACAAATACACATTAGAATCTACAGCGACAGGGAAAGTTACGAATCAAATCCAAATTTTCTTTAATATATGCCTTGACAATGTGGTAAATTTTGATACTGTTTAGTAAACCTGTTGACTAGAAAGTTGCCGTCCTTTCCATGGTTTCTGGAGGATCAGAAAGATGAAGGATGAGGGTACCAGACAACAGAAGATAAAGAGAACAACAGAAGCTCCTGTTTGATTCAAGTAGCGGTACATAGAATAAACAGACCAAATCCTAAAAAAGTTCCCTATGAGATGGATTAACTGGAAAGGGGTGTGCCTGCAAGAAGAAAACTCATGAAAGTCTTCATAGACAGAGCAAGATCAAATGGAAATGAAAAGAATGGATCTCTGGTATTTTCTCTGAACTTCCAATAAAATGAATCCCGTACCTTGCTAAAAAAATCTATTCTTGTTTATTACTAACCGAAAGGACATATGAATCCCGGTAGATAAAAAAAATGTATGCTAGAGCTATAGCTGATCTCTTGCACTAGACATAATGAAACATATCGACAGATTATTTTACTCATCCGCTTGGACTTCCTAGATTGCAGGACTTCTAATCCCAATGAAGAAAACAGAACAATAATCATCAACTGTGGCTCTACTGAACGGATGCCACAGTCACACATAATTGATCCAAAAGATAGTGAACGTATAAGCTCATTTCTTGGACTGTGAGTAATCAAATTACCGCGTAAGCCCAGAGACCAAGCAACATCACCCAAACGACACTCATACAGAAAGTGCGGTTTCCAGTTCAGGAGATAAGAAAACCAGGAGGAAAATTCTTCCCCTTATTTCAAGGCAAACAAACAAAGCCGAGCTACAATACATGAGCTTCAACCTCTGTAATCAATTAGTAAATAGAAATGACTATCGCAGGAAGATGAATCGTCATTCCGTATGACAAACTTAGACAAAACAGTACGCTAGAATTGTCCCTTGCATTTATAAGCACTCAAACATAAGATTAACCGCAGAATACGCATCGGAACTTACCTGAGAAGCGACGATCCTCGATCGTCGGAGATTTGCTTCGGCGACATCATTTTCGTTCCCGGAAAATTAAATATGTGAAACTCCAAATTCTATGCTGCTAAATTGGAAATTCCTGGAAATGGGATCCGGATTCAAGGTTGATCAAGCTGTAATTTTGAAGAAGAGTACTTCACCGGGAACCGAAGCTCGAAGTCAAGAACGAGAGAGAGGGAGAGGGGAAGCTGGGATTGGTTATTGGGCCTTAGTGGGCCTTAATACATGGTAACGTATTTATGAACATGATTAAAACTATATTACGCATTGATAACCCTCGAAACTTTATATTAATCTAAAATTATTGTAGGGGATTGAATCTTGAGAAAACACAATCACAGAATATGGATGCAAACCAAAGAACAAAAGATAACACTAATCTTTCACGTATTCCTAATTTTCAAAATGAAGAAAGTTTCGTCACACAAGTTAATGATAAATTACCACTTTGCTCTTTTAATGATAAAACCTACTGTTTCACTTTAAAAATCAGTATTCTAAAACGTTAGGTGCTAGTCATACGGTCCGTCAACATCCAGTGACTAGTCGAATTAGTCGGCGATCAGACGTTTTTTATTATTTTTTAACTTTTTTATAATTATACAATAATAAAAAAACATATAACATAAACAAAGTATCTTATATAAAATATTAACTCATATAAATAAAACCATAACATCACAAACAAAATCAAATTATTTAACCATAACATAATATTAAAGATTTAAACATCTAATATTGTTCTCCAATTAATTGTCTCACCTCGTCTTGTGGTCCGCAGTCGATGTCAAACAAATTACAAAAATTATCTTCCAATTCTATATCATTCTCTTCAAAATCTAAATTGTAGGAACTTGTGAAGCATTATTATATATTATATTATCATCATTGAGGTCTTCTTACAAAGTCATGGTTAAACAAGAGCACATCAACTTTTGTATTTGCAACCATTGCCTATTGAACAACTTTACATTGAATTGTATAAAGACTAGATTGTTTAATCCCTTTCATCACAATCAAATCATTTAACAGTCAATATCATAAATTTGTACATCATTCCCTAAACATCAATCCATTTTCATTGAATCATATCTAATCTACCATTCATCCATTGCCATTCCTAATCTACCATCCATCTAATTCATATCTAATCTACCATTCATCCATTGCCATTCCTAATCTACCATCCATCTAATTCATGTATAATCTACCAT
Source organism: Gynandropsis gynandra (assembly GCA_036759665.1). NCBI lineage: Eukaryota > Viridiplantae > Streptophyta > Magnoliopsida > Brassicales > Cleomaceae > Gynandropsis > Gynandropsis gynandra. The sequence goes on along the minus strand of CM071864.1, from coordinate 44,482,667 downwards.
TCATCCTTGATTTACCAACTTGAAAAGACCAAGCAGAAATTGAGCACAATCCTGGCCATTAATGAAAAGTCACGAGCAAGTAGATGAAGGCGCGAGCGAGGAGAATCCAGTCGGGGCAACGAGCTTCGTTCAAGGAGACAACGATGAGGAGAATGCTATAAGATAGTAATCTATAGGATGAAGGCGTGATGAGAAGCTGACAGGCGTCACACGAAGAAAGAGATCCAAACGAAGCCGTGAGTGTGAAGAAAGCGATTTGGTGAAGAAGGAGAACGACGAACTTGCAGTAGGAGACGAACGAAAGGGAGCGCGGCGACAATAGAACAAATGCACAAGGGGGAGAACGAAGAGCAATGACAGCAGCACGAGGGGGAGAACAATGAGCGATGATAGCAGGCGAGGGGGAGAATGGCGAGCGACAATAGCAGAGCGAGGGGGAGAATGACGAGCGACAACAACAGAGTGAGTGGGAGAATGGCGAGCCTGGGCGGCGGTTTTCGCTTAGTCGGCCGCCCAGATGGTGATTCTAAGGTGCCTAGGCATTGACCGACTTCTGGGAACAATTTTAGGGTTTTTTGGACATCCCTTGCTGCCGAATGTCCAGGCGATGATTAGTCGGCCGCCCCAAATGCCGTTTACAGAACTGAAAAAAACCAATCCATAATATACCCCTTATGTATTGTAGTTTAATACGAATGTGTTTCATTCTTTTGTGAAACACATTGTTCTTTGAAAGGCATATAACACTCTTGACTATCACAATGAATTTCTACTATCTTGTAAAAATCCCAACTCATCCGTAGGCCTTTAATCCAAACAACTTCCTTTACTGCGTTTGTTAATACAATATATTGTATTTTAGTACTAGATAATGCTACCACATATTATCGGTTTTGAGACACTTTACCTTTTGGTTAGATTGTATCTCCACCAGATTTTTACACTCCATGAAATTGTAAAAATCATAATCTTTTGTTTTAGAAAGTAAATCCATAATTTCTTAGAAAAACATCTATAATGGATAGAAAATATCAGCATCCTGATAGAGAAGGTCTGACAGAATACGAACTCCACAAATATGCATAAACATATTCAAGTATAGCCTTAGTAGTGTGTTTTTCTCTTCCAAGACTGAACCTAATTGCCTTACACATAATGTGGTCTTACATGTATATTTTTTCACATGTGTTTATATGTTAGCAACCCATTCTAAACTAGAATATCCATACCATGTGTGCTCATGTGTTCAAGTATTCTGTGACACAAATGTGGACTATATTTCCCATTGACATTGATTGAACATCTCCTAAAATAGTTTTCCGTACAAACATATAAACCCTTTTTACTACCTTCAAGATTACTATTGCACCTTTACAAACTCTTAACTTTCCATGTAAGGACTTGTAGGTATGCCTTGCTTGTCCAAACTTCCAAGAGAGACTAGATTTCTCTTGAAATCAAGTATGTACCAAACCTTGCTTAGTAGCCTTTTTGAGCTATCATGGAGTTGAATTCTAACTACACTAATTTTTTTTATATTACAAGTTCCATTATTTCCAATGAGCATCATGCCAAAGTTTGTCTTGATATTTCTCAGATCATTCTCGTCTTTTAGGTTTAAGTGTCATAGAAAGTGCAACTTGAATCTAGTATCCATTATTCCTTAGGTCATCATCTATTGCAATTTTTTTATTGCATCTATTGCAATTTTTTTATGCTTCTTTTGATCCTTTTGATTCAAGATGTTTTCTTCTATTTCGTTAGTCTTTCTTAAATGACTCTCTTTGCTATAATACCAGCAACATGTTCCTGACTTGTTCGTCTCTAGACTTTGATATGCTCTTCTTTTTCCCTTATGTTTTGTCTTTTTTTCATTTTTTTAATATCACTCTTACCATTAAACTTTCCCTAGACTGGTTTAGTTCCTTTCCCATAGTAATAAGTTAAAGTTCTTTGCATGTTTTTGCATCTTTCACTTTCTCAATAGAGATCGTTGCTTGAGAGTATTTTAAAATATCCTTAAACTATGGTAAAGAGTTTAACAGTTAGATCGTTTGATATTTTTCTTCAAATTTTACCTATATATAGATTTGAGAGTAACTTATAAAACAATTCAATTTATCTTTAATGGAATTTTCGTCATTCATTCTGAAAATTTGATAGCTCTTTCATTGTATACATGCAAGTGGGCAAAGATTTTTCTACATACATCATCTCCAGTAACTTCTAGACTTCATATGCAGATCTTGCTTGTACCACCTTTTCTGATAATTTGATCTAACAAACACAAAATAATCATGTTCCTTTCCATTCTTAATCCAGTTATGTATCTTGGCCAACCTTTACACTAGTTCTCGCATCTAAACCCACAATGGAAGTAAATCATGTTCCTAAATTGGTAGTTATAGGTAAGATAATAAAGGATACATTTCTCTAAGGATTTCTTGAACAACACTCTGCCTCAATCTCCCATGTTGTTAGATTAGCTTCTAGTGTCTTATGCAGTCCTATATTTTTGGAAATTAGTGAAAAACCTTCTCTTTGCATAGCATGGTATTCCCTTTTCAATCAAACTTCTATGCCTTTAGTTCCCAATTCATTGAAACGGTCATTTTGTTCACTTCCTTGAGGTTATTGAAGCAAATTTAGTTCTAGATCAACAATCATCTTTCTTCTTAAGGAAAACCAAGATCAGACTTCTGAATACTACTAGAAAATCATGATTTCTGAAAAGAATTTTATGACGGATTTTCCGTGTACAAAATAAAAAAATATATTACGAACAAAAGACCTTTTTGTCTGAAAATCTTGATGATTTAGTGATGCTCCGAGTTTGATCTCTAATCTATCTCCGTCCGTCCCTAACTCGTTTGAAAATTATCGGAAATTACTTATTTAAGCCACACTATACATTCATTCGATACCAAAGGCATTCTACAACTTATAATATTCTTATATTATAATGGCATCATTGTCAAGATCGGATATCTTCATTTTAATATAATGGATGTATGAAAGAATTGATCTGAAAAAAAAAAGTGTATCAAAGGAGTTTATGAAAGGCGTTACACAGTTCATGACGATAGCGAAACAACAACAACTTTACAAAAAAAATCGATAAGTCGGTTTATCACTTCATCAAATGAAAAATTAAAAAATTTAAGAACGAGAGAACCGTGTGAAATCATATTTATTTTAGAGGTTTTATTTGATTATCTCAAAGGGAGAACTTTATACCAAATAATATTAATATGTTGAAGATTTTGATAGGGATATTTCACATAATGAGGTAACTAAGACACATTAAAATGTAGAAATAAATTATTATGTGGAAATTGTACAAAATATTTTTTTTGTGAAAGAGTTGAAAAAATATTGAAGAGGATTAGATGAGGATGCAAAAGAAAATTGAGATGTTATGATGTCAGTAGAATGGGTTTTCTATAGTTGTGAGGAGGATGAGACTCCGCCCGAGACATTAATAACATAAGGCCTGGTCATAAGAGCGTAAGCTAAAAGGATGCAAATTTTTTTACTCTATTGATGGCGGAAGAACTTGCAAAGGCACCACAAGGGGATCAAGAGATATTTAGGAGTTTATGTGATTTACCTACAAGTGGATGAGATTGAAAGGAGTAAGAAGCTAGGAGAGCCTGAGGCGCTCGCCCCGAGCAAAGTTTCGCTCGACCCAAATGAACTCATTGGATAGAAACACGTCGATTTGCTCAGCTTGAGTAGAGAATTGCTTGACCCGAGTGAACTCACTAGACTAATGAAGGATGCAGAAGACTTGATCGCTCGACCCGAGTATTACAAGATTCGACCGAACGTAGGAGGGCTCGATCGAGCATAGGCATCGCTCAGTCAAATGTACTTAAGTTTTATGAAATTAGGGTTTCAGACTTATGTGGTACTCAAATGAGCAGTTGCACCACTTGACTGAGCTTTGTGCCAGATTAAATTAAGTTATTCTATTTTATTCAATTTCCATAGCCAATTAGTCCCTATAAATAGTTGACTTATTGTATGAAATTTTTCCTAAGATTTGATTAATTGAGATTGTATTTATTAGCTAATCCTGGACATTTAGCTATCGGACTCTAAGAGAGATTTCGAATGGTTCACAAACTTATCAAAACTAGTTCAAAAATGTTGTGGCGATGCTCGCTGAGCTGATTTTTCAATTGTGTTATTGTTGGAGTTTAAATTGTACTCTATTCGGGAAGATAAGTTCTATATTATGCTTTTGGGTTGCTAGTGGATTTCAGTCCATTTATCTAACGATAGAACGTAATTTTAAGATCATATTAAGTAATGTCAAAGCTCTTTTTTTGCATTAGTATATCCAATTTTGTTTTTGTTTCTGTCGTTTCATTCAGTGTGGTGTGGTTTAGTTAATTTTTCTCTTTTTACAAAAAAAAAAAAGAAAATAAAATAAAATAAAAAACATGAAAAAGGGAAAGGAAGAAAGAAAAATAGAGAGAGTCATTAAGAGAGAAATAAAAGGAATCCTTAGTTAGAAATAGAAATATCTTAGATTAGAAAATTTAACTTAGTGTCGAAGTTATACACTTGTAGTGTTAAGATTTAGTTATATTTTGTTGGGAATTCACTTCGAGTCATTCTTGAGTTCTGAACTAACTCGAAGAATAGAAGTTAAGGAAAAGATAGGCAAGAGAGTGAGAAAATTGAGTAAAAAATTTTTTTTATGAGAGATTATGATATGATATTCTCTCATTTTCTTTTTCTTTCATGTTTTATATTCTTAACTTTCGGATATCTAGTTCTAGGAAGCAGCGTCATGAACCACTGTACGGTGAGGGAGCCGTGCAAATGCATTAATTGATTGATGAATTTAGAAGCATGAGGGAAGAGTTCTCTACTTTCAACCAATAACTTGGTCAGGTTGAAGCAATAGCACGTGGGGAATCACAAAGAAGTAGACGAAACGTAGCACATAATCCATATCTTCACATATCTTCTTGATATGGATGAGGACGAGTATGATGAGGTGTTTGATGAGGAGAATGACCATCTCGTGAGGAAAAAGTGCGTAGGAGATCAACTCGACAATAACATCAGAAAATCAAGATGGAAATTCATACATTTAATCGAAGGCGTGATGCATAAGCTTATTTGGAGTGGGAATGGAAAACATATATGGTTTTTGAATGCCAACATTTCTCCAAAGTAAAAAAAGTGAAACTCACAACAACCAAGTTCAACGACTACACATTGCCATGGTGGGATCAACTAGTGCTTTCTTGAAGGCGCTTTGGAGAGCGTGCATACACCATTTAGATTAGATGTACACCATCATGTAACATCGATTCGTACACCATCATCGAGTGGTCAATCAAAGCTTGAAACCATTGGTGCAAGGTAGTAAGAGCGTAGAAGACTACTAGAAGGAGATAGACTTCTGGATGTTTTGAGTTAACATCAAGGAAGATCGAGAGACGAACATGGATCGATTTCTAAACGGTCTCAATCCTGGCATAGAGGACCGTATGGAAAATTACCATTACGTAGACATAGATGACTTGCTACCTCTAGCAGTAAAAGTCGAGAAGCAATTGAGGAGGAAGGGCAAAACATTCCAAAAGTACGGTAACTCTTCTAACTATTGGCCTGAAGCTAATCGGTTTGACAAACCGAACATGGGACACAAAACTGAGCAAAAATTGAAGGTGTCACAATTTAAACCAGCGGTTACCACTTAAACATTGCTAGGAAACCATGATAATCACTATTTCAAGTGCTAAGGTTGGAGACTCTTTGCTTGGGACTATCCAATTATGGGTTGATTTAGGATACGAGATGACATTGGAAGATGAAAAGTGTCGAATCATAGGTGTATACATAATTCTTATAAAGAGTTCGAGGAGTGCGAGGCTGTAAAGGGCGAGTTATTATAGTATAATGTAGAGCTTTATATCGACAAGCTAAATAGAAAGCCATCTTATAAAGAGAAAACATCTTCTACGCGTGTTGTCTTGTCCAGAACAAGGTGTTAGCATCATTATGGATGGAGGCAGTTCAATGAATCTGGCTAGCACATAGGATTGAATGCCATGATACATCCAAAACCTTACAAGTTTCAGTTGATTGATAATAATGGTGAAACCAAAGTTCATTTTGAGGCGGGGATTAAGTTTAGCATGAGAAGTACGAGGATGCGGTATTTTGTGATGTAGTTCCATTGCAAGGTGGTCACCTCTTGTTGGGATGACCATGGCGTATCAATAATCTAGCACAAAACGACGGGTTCAACAACATTGATTCCTTTTTCTTAAAGAACGACACGTTCGTCTAGCTCTACTCGCACGAAAAGAGGTATTTGAGGATCAAGTGTGGTTACTAAATAATGAAAAGAAGGAAATTCTTATGATTGACCATGAGATAGTTCATAAAAAAAACAGTAAAGTCATGCGAGAAATCCAAAAAATAGATATTTGAGAGACAACTCGTGAGCACAATGTTTCTTTCGATGAGAGTGAGTGAATTCAAGAAGTCTTAACATTCAAACCAGCCTATGTTTGTACTCTTGTTCGAAGAGTCGTATTTCACTAATGAATTCACCCCTTCTTTACCTAGTGTTGTCATTGAGTTGTTGTAGGGTTTTCAGAACATGTTTCCTGATGAAATTCCTATTGACTTACCTCCATTGCGTGAGATTAAGCATTAAATTGACTTCGTACTTGGTGCGAGCGTTCTAAACTCCCCAAAATGCCAAACCAATCTTGAGGAAACTAAATAATTAGGAGGCAAGTCAATAAGATAATGGAGAAAGGATATGTGCGAGATAGTATGTCACCATGCATTGTACCGTTGATACTCGTGCCCAAGATAGATAATGCATGACGTATATATATTGATTTTCGCATAACCAAAAACATTATGGTAAAGTATCGTCACCCCATACCTCATTTGGATGACATATTTGATCAATTGCATGAATCTTCCATATTTTCTAGTTAAATACATTATGTGCTTTGGGTTACCAGAATTGCAAGGATACAACCAACAAAAGATCATAAACCAATCAAATTATCTTGATAACGGGAAATTAATGCTCATAAGTAGAGAATGGTTATCTCGATACCTAAACCCCTAACCACAATAACATGAAATCCTACCTCCCAACAATGATTAACACGTAATTACAATTGCATTAAACATGCAATCCTAATTCTTGAGTCAATTAATCGACCGGTCCGATTCTCATTAATCGAACTCAATCAACAATCAATGGTTCCAAGTTTATAATCTAACCTCCCAATTAAACATGAAATCCTAAATTACTAAGCGGACAACACAAGCATAGAAAATTCTTCGCATTGATTGACAAACTGAAATACAAGATAACTTTAAAAGATCTAAGCATTAACGTACAACCACAAGCATCCCTTAAAAAAATCGGTATCCCTAACCCATAGCTACATACTTACTCACTTCATGGGTTCTGATACAAAACAAGAGAAAACAACACTATATATGACAAAGAGTAAGGAATATGATGTCTCGAACTTCCGTATCTCCTCACCGGTGTACCGATGTTGTCTACTTTATTCTCCACCTTCTCTTGAGCTTCCTCTGTGTATTTTTTTTGCTGCCCCTTGGGTTCTGTGCCATTCCTCTGTTAATTGGGGCATCATTTTTCAGTCTTTTCCTTCGTTTGAACTCTTCTAGGGTTTCTATTATGACACCCGACCCGTGTAGGCTAAGTAGAGGATCTGCGCGGGCTCTTCGTCTTCGAGGCAACCCAATCGAGTTTGATGACTCACTGAGGTGGGCAAAATCCTCTGAGGGAGTAGCCCATGCGGGCTAATATGACAGCACGCACGGGTTTGTGGCTTCGCATGTAGCATGATCGGGGTAAGAGGCACCTCGAGTCGGGCTGAATCTTCTGAGGGGTACAACCCGAATGAGGCCTTCTACAAGCACGAGCAGGCTGAAGTAACTTCATGCATTTTAGCTTCTTTCGATCGATGCTCGGGTATTCTATGTGATTCTTTAGCTTGAATCTGCTTCGAGTGGGTTGTAGCTCCAAATATGCACAGTTGACTCCAAGAATCAATACAATTAAGCTTGGTTTGGCCTTGTCGCCTGAAAACCTTAAAAGCAACAAAAAAACTGGATAGAGGACTAATTTGTGCCGGTTTTGTAACTCGTGTTATGCAAATTACGCAGAAATGATCTAAATGTATAGTCTAACGAACCTACACTACGTGTTTTCATTGATATGGAAGAAGAGGTGGTTCAACATTACACTCGGGCCATGATCCGAAAAAAGTGTTTCGGCTCGTCTCCACCATAACAAAACAATTTCTAATCACAATTTTTGGATTTTATGAATCTTGCCTATTTTCGAACTCTAGGATCGACACAATATATGTTGTATCCATATTATCAGCCAATTGTACCACCATCCGTAGAGCCATCACTACAAGAAAATTGGAATCGTCAAACGAAATTTTTAGACAGGATACGGACGGATAGAGGAATCTGTCTGTAATCTATCAGCAAATTTGCGGACGAGATTTAATCAAGAATCTAATTGTAAATACAAATGGATTAGGAAGATAACGATGGCCTATGTACAATTACGGACGAACGATGTTCCGTCTGGGGTTTTTGGACGACCCAGAGGTTCATCCACAAACTTCTGGACGGGAACATACATTCATCCAAGAAGTTTTGGATGGTCGCATTGTCTGTCGGGAAATTTTGGACAGCCAGAACATCCATCCAAATTTTGTTTTTGAAAATTACGGACTTCTTTCAGCAGACCAAAAAAACCGTTTGAAATTTAGAACAGTTTATGGACGACTCGTCAGAAAATATTGATTTTAGTCCCTAATCCGTCCTTAATTGGTCCACAATTACTTATATAAACCGTTCTCACATACATTCTTTTTCCACACAAAATTTTCAAACATTTTACTCCATATTGTTTTATCGTTTCTTATTACAATGACATCATCTCTGAGATCGAATATTTTGTTTCTAGATAATGGATATATAAAAGAATAAATTCAGAACCGCAAGGTGTATGTAAGGAATTTTTGGAAGGCTTTACACATTTTATGACGCTGGCGAAAAATAAAAAAAATTACAAATAAACATGTAAGTTGATTAGTTCTTGCATCAAATGCAAAAAAAAAGGAAAAATTTATTAACGAAAGAACCGTGTGGAATCACCTTTATTTAAGAGGTTTTTCTCCAAATTATTTTATGTGGTTATCTCATCGAGGGGTATTGTACAGTATCAGGTGTTTGAGATTTATCAAGATGTAGAAATGAAACCTTATATGGAAATGGAACAAAATATATTCGGTGAAAGAAATGAAGAAAATATTGAAGAAGATCCGAATGAAGATGAGAAATGATTTTCTTATATGTTAAAAAGTACTAGACTTCCACTTTATGATGGGTGTAGAACAAGTCTTTCACAATTGTCTTTGTCTACATGTTTGATGAATTTTGAAGATAGAAAATAATCTTTCTCAGAGTTGCATGGATTTAGTATCGCAAATAATAATAGAATTATTTACTTGAAGATAATAATCTCGTAAAGTCATATTATAAGACAATGAAGATGATGATATCTTTGGGTTTGTTTTCATTTAGAAGATTGATGTTTATCAAGACAATTGCATGAATTTTTGGAAAGAAATGTGAACTTTAACTAATTGTCGATTTTACGGAAAAGATCGATTTGATTTGACAAGGAATAGAAAATCGGTTTCATATCGTTATATGTGGTATTTACCAGTTATAGATATAATCAAAATATTATATCTATATGAAAAAACTGCAAGCGATATGAGATGGCATGTTGAGCACTCAACTCAAGATGGAGAAATGTTTTATCCCTCAAATGGTGAGATGTGGAAACACTTTAAAAGGTTATATCCTAACCTTGCAGTTAAGAATCGAAATGTTTACTTTGACCTTTGCACTGATAGTTTTAATCCATTTATAATGTGTGGGAGGAATTATTAGTTACGACTAATTATTATGACAACGTACTATTTATTGCCAGACATGTGCTTAAAAAATGAGTTTTTGTTCTTAAAAATACTGATTCTCGAGTCTAATCATCCTAAAATAAGTTTGGATATATTTCTTCAACCATTGATTAAAGAATTAAAATAATTGTGGGAAGGAGTTCAAGCTTATGATGTGTCAAGGCAATAGAATTTTATATTACGAGGTGATCTTATTTGGACAATAATATATTTCCCAGCTTATGATTCGTCTCTCGTTTTTTCACCGTCAATAATTCAATCTTGAACATGATATGAATCATTAGATAGAAACACATCCAAATCCTTGTTCATTTGTTTTTTCCTTTCAACTATCAACCTCGCATTAAATTGAATATAAACAAGATTGTTCAACCTTTTGGTATCAAGTCGGTTTCGTTTTTTCGTATGTACCTACACAAGACCATAAATGATTATTCATACAAGTATAACGAAAACTAAAAAATAATTTATGTTAATCACTTACTCCTTCAAAAGTACTCCAGTTTCGTTCACATCTTGATGAATTAGTTATTAAAGAAAGAATCCACATCGCCATTTTTCTCAAATGAGGTGTGCCCGTTCCGTAAATATCTCATCAATCGATGACAATGTAAAAATTAAAGTTGAAACATTATATATGAATTACAAAAATGAAATGGATAAACTAAATGTAGAAAACAAACCAAAACGATGTGGTTTTGATGAATTTAACGGAAAAAAATTATGACCAAAACGACGACGTTTCAGTGAACTTAGCAAAAAAAAAAATATTATGACCAAAACACACACAACACACACATTCAATCACATAATATGGATGCAAACCAATAAACAATATTAATCTTTTATGTGTTCTCAATCTTCAAAATAAAGAAAGGTACATCACGTTAGATTTAATCGAACCTAAAATCCACTATATTGTTATGTCACAATATGATGTCTTTAAAGCTATACAATGGCGGAAATCCATCAAGAAACTCGTACACGAAAAACATCAAAAATATCTATATTTTTTTTAGAGAGACTGTTAGACATGCACTCTAATACACACAAATCACCATAACAGAAATAACAACCCGATATGATGAATTACCACTTTGCCCTTCAGATGATAAAACATTGTTTCACTTGATATAATCCAACCCATTGCAGGCTTCGCATTAGCTTCGATTTATCTCTGATTCTCTATTTACCAAAACCAAAATCAATACAAATTCAGACTTAACCCATATTATAAAATTTCTTTCTTGCTACATCCACATATATTTTTCTTAAGTTTTAATCACAATATAAATGTAATTTCGTTGCTATGATCGTAATTATAGCTATAAGAACGTAATACTTATAATCCGAATCTAACCATCATATAATTATGTAATAATAATATGGTAATCATATAATTTCAATATAATTGCTTTATATTATCGACTGCAGTATGATTATTCATCAAAAAGTGTGTCCAATAATTGATATACGATCATTTATATCTTTTAGGTAATAATAAGAAATTAATAAGTAGTGTACATTTTTCGATGAGAATTTACTAATTCAAAAATAAAAGTTAATAATTTTCATCTATAATGTTTGTAAGAATCTGCTGCTGACGCCAGCTCTATAGAGCATCACGTCATTTTCCGCTGTGACGTGAATCTCGGTATGAGACGGAGCAAAGAGCACATCTCCTCCATTAACCGGATTTTGGGATGGTCCGGTTTGAAAATTCCCTTTCCCTTTAATAACCAAGAAAACTGAAGGCCCCGGTATAGCCGGAAACACTGTTGATTCCCCGGTTGGAAGATCACAACGATCCACTTCGAATTCATCAAATGGTGGAAGATATCTTGTGACGTGCGAATTTAATGGAAACCCTTTTAATATTTCTGGATAGCCCTGAAATTATAGGATATAAAATCAAAATCAAATCAATATGATTAGTAAATCAACCGAATGAAAGAACATGGATAGCAAACAATTTGTTGGTTAACCAACAAAACCAAATGGCCATATACAATAGTTTATAATGATTAGTAGGACTGATAAATTATCTGCATAATCCAAAATGAAAATTATAATATTCGCAGTTTGAGTTAGAGTACTAAAATTAGAATATTTGTGGATTCAGCGAGTTTGGATTTATAAGTAAACGAATATCCGTAAATATCCTAAAAAATATGTGAAACTTTTGTAATGCATGTCAACGTTACTATAGAATTTGACAACAAGTACTAAAATTAAAATGCTCATATCACTTCAAATTAAAACAAAAATTGTATGGCTACTCATTTTTACCAATAATTAAAATTATGTTTTAATTTATCCAAATTTAAAATATTCACGTTTTGTTGGTTTGAATTTAGATATTTATATCATCACATTCAGACTCGAATAATATATATCTCGTGGATGTCCAACCCTAACTAATAGTATCATGACTTTGGTCATGATTTTATTTATTACGCATTGTACCAAGAAGGATCGTGGGAACGATAAACGCGAAATTACCTGTTTGTAAGAGAGCATGGAGCAAAGCGTATGGACGTCACGGAGTTTAGGGGTAAGGCCGGCTCTCACAACATTGTCGGAAGAAGCCATACACTCCACACATTCGCCGGAAATGTAAGCATGAGGTTCATTTGCATCCAAATACAAAGCTTCACCAGGATTCAACTTAACATAGTTGAGGAAAAATGAAGATATCACACCAATGTCGCCTGGATATTGCTTTTCCAATCTTAGAACCAATCTTTCTTTTTCCGACAGTTCACGATCCTGTGATATTAGGACAAGCACTTGGACATCTCAATGCAATTGTACCTCAAATATAAATATATATAATTTAGCCTTCAATTTTTTATGTTTGTTAAATTTTTGTTATATATAAATATATATAGTTAAGGAGTAGACTTTGTATTCTGATTAAAGAAAATAAAACAATATAAAAATACACAATCTCGTATAAATTCATCCTATTTATACACTATTTTATAATATATTATCTTTAAATATATATGATTTTATTAGAATATATCTTATTTATCCAATTTATACATCATTTTGTAGTCTATCATCCTAAATTGTTTCTATGATTTTATATGACGAGTTTATATGAGACCATAAATATTTATATTGTTTGTACGAGAAAAAACTCACCTTGCTCTCGTAATTTAGACGATCTTTCATTTGAGATACATTTTTTTTTGTGATATCTGAACCAATATACATAAGTCGTGTGAAGATTAATCGTAAAGTTGATTTCACTTTTTCATCTCCGTCTCGATCATTGACATGAAAGATTTGTTCCACAACCTTATCTCCTACGAGTTTTGTAATCTCTGGTACACTTTCAAGAACCTCCTTAAGCTCCTGCGAAATGCGATACAAGAAAAATAAGCATAAAGCACTATATGCACTAATGGTAAGGCCAAAACCATTCAATCCAACTTCATTCTTGTTTGTTCATCTTATTGTGTCTTAATCTCATGTAACTTATCACAGAATTCGAAACCGATACTCGTTATCCAAAATCGTTATAAAAGAACGAAATATTTGAAATATCAATGAGGCAGTTTTTCTCTTTCAACATTTCAAACAAATATCATAAGAGCAAAGGACACAGAGGTTGTCTAATAAAAATAATTCAAATCTATCCATTATAGATCATATGTTCAAAGATAAAACATAAATTAAAAAGTAGATACTCGCAACAATAACAAAAATCCATAATTTCTAATGTCATTGTTTTGTTATTATTACACAAATGAGCAACTAGAAATTAGCATTAGATTAGCATTCAAAATGGTAACAGGAATGGTTCGAATTTGAATTCGAATGGTTTGATTATTCGTTATTAGGGATTAGGGATCTTACGATCAAATACAAAATGAAAGTAAAAAAAATTCACGTAAAAAAATATACAAAATGTCTAATGTCATTGTTACGTTGTTACCACACAAATAATCGAGGACAAGTTAGCAGTGAAATGAAAACTAAATCCAAATTGTAAATGGATAAAGCAAATATATACCTGAATAGGGAGGAAACCACAAAGGGCTTCGAAAGGAGAGAGAGCGAGAGCCATCTCGGGCTTGTGATTGGAATCTTTGTAATGAAGAGGTTGTTCTTTGTGCAAAGTCTCAGCTAAGGCCTTGTTTGGATGTGCCTGAATTGACAGTGCTTTTGCCACTGACAGCACCTAATATTTGCACCAATAAAAGTAAAACCCATTGTATATTTTCTTTTAACATAACTTTCATGTTTGACATTTTTTTCTGTCAAGATTATTTTTTCAGGTAAAATTTCGTTTAACAAAAGGTATATGAATTTTTTAACCAAAATATCGAAATTATATAAATTATTTTTTATTTTATATATTAATTATTATATTATTTTAAAACGATCCATAAAAAATGAAAATTACTTTCAAATTAATTCATAATTATACACGTAAAAATTGACATATACACTTATTTGGCATATATTTGTGAACCAATTTAAAAATAAATAATTTTTATTTATATATTATTCTGTTAATAACATGATAATATATATATATATATATACTTTATGTAAAACTATGACACATTTAAATAAATTTCTATATTTTTATTGAATTTAATTTTTTATTAAAATTCAATGACAAAATATATAGACTATTATTTTTTCAAATAAATCTATAAAATTTTAAAAAAAAGGACATCATTTGAAATTCTACCAAACATCTCTAAACTTTCAAATTGATATTTTCTGAGTTTATATACTTTTGGAAGAGTTTGATAAAAGTTTCGTGTATTTGATTTTTATGATATTAATTCGCAGTTATATTTATTATTTTTGGTCAATTACTCAAAGAATTGAAGGTTTCATAAAAGTTTCTAATGTTTCCAAGATTTGAACTCTATTTTCTAGAATTCCCATTAAGTCAGAATTGGCCACCGATTATAGATTTTAGAAAAACTGAATTAAAAAAAATAAACCCAAAAATAAACAAACTTTTGAACAAAATTGTACATGGATATAGATAGAATAGAAACCTTTTTTTTGTCTAAATTCAATACAAGCTATTTCCCCCACAATTCATATTTATTTACAAAGCATAAAATTTTCTTTTTGGAGGAGGAAATATTGCGTATATACGTATAATTTCTAGTGTATGTATATATATAGGCGTTCTTGTCGTTAGATACGCATATAAATATATACACACATATATACGTACCTTGAACAAGAAGGGAAGATCGCATCCCCACTTCTCCAGAACTCTACGGCCAAGCACATTCGGGTTATCCAAAATCCATGATTTCAGGTTCATAAACCCGATTCTGGACTCGAACCCTTGAACCGACCCGTCAACATTCTCCGACGGCACCACGTGACTCGGTCCCGACTCGTGCGTGCCCATCCACAACTCGGCGTAAGGAATCTCCGGGTTAACCCGGGACCCGGAATTCGCCTCGTGGAGCCTTGCGACCAGAGAATCCGACCCGAGTCTTCCCCACTCGTATTTCTTTACGGAGCATCTCAGCCGTTGAATCCCGCCGGCGAAATTTCCGGCGTTCGTGTGAATCTCGTTTTCATCCATCAAACGTTGATCCAAGAGAAGATTTTGATTGATAGAATTTTGTGTATATGTGCGTTTGTATGTGTATATATATATATGTGTTTGTGGTATATTGATGTGTGTGTATATGTACAGCTGAAGGAGCCTTTCTGAAATTAGAGAGAAGCTGGTACTTTTTCAAGAAGAGAACCTAAAAGACAAAAAAAAAATGGATTACGTAAATAAGGTTAACGACGTATTCTAGAAGAAGATGATACGCATGGAATTATATTGGTAACAAAGGTGGAGAACTACGATAGTGTTCCGTTTTAATTTAATGAAATCAAAATAATGAATTCGTGTTTATTTTTAAAAATAAATATAAAATGTTAGAAATGCAATAAATTTTCATATAATATATAAATTGAAAGTTATTATTAAATTAAAATATAAAATTTAAAATTATATACATAAATTCTTACAAAAATATACCATTCCTTACCTTAATCATCTGCACAAATTCAAAACACCTTTATGTTAACACATCTATATAACAAACAACCTAATTTTCTATATTTTTTTACCTTAAAATTCTTCTGATTAAGTGGGAGAGAGAACGAATACCTTTGCTTTGAATGATATTTGAGTGTGATGAAAGAAATTTACAGATAGAGAAAAAACAATGCAAAATCGAATAATTAAAAATTAATTATGTGTTCGAATGTATTTATTTTATTTTTCTATCAATATTTGTTTTTTTTGGAAAAACAATTGTGATTCCTAAATTCAATTTTTGTCTGGTTTGAAAATTTATATGGTAAAGGGTGAGATTTTTCTTTAAATATGTTGATAATATTAGTTTAATTTAATACTATCAATTATGAATTTGGGTCTAATTAATCTTAAAAAAAGTTAGTTCAAAATTTTAAAGTTGTCCAATACATATGAATTCAAAGTTTATATCCTAACCGATGTGAGTCAATTTATCATAACAATCTCCTCGCGCTCATGCTCAATCCTAGAGCGTGAACATCACAATCAGGGGCCCACCATCGGTATATTCGAATTAAAACGAACCAGACTCTCATATCATGTTAAATATGAGTTTGGACTTAACTAATCCCAAAAATTAGCTCAAGAGTTTAGAGTTATCTAATACCATATATATGAGTCAAAGTTCATATCCTAACCGATGTGAGACAACTTATCATAAAATATACAAATTTTCTATAATGGATTCACTTTGGATAATATTAGCTTAATTTGATACAAATTTTCTATAAATTGATTCGTATGGTATGTCCGAAAATGAAATATGATAACATTTCAATATTTAGACAACCATAACAATCTATCTCGAGATTCGTGAACCAATGATTGTTCTTCTAGTGACTCTTATTGTAAGTGTATGGTTCAAATCTAAAATTTTTAGGTTCTACGAAATCAAGCATTAAACCATCTCATTCAATGTTTTATAAAGATTATTTATATCAATAATATTGTATTGGTCTTTAATTTGTGTATATAATCACATACCAACTTAAAAATTCCTTAGTGAAGTACTCGGACTTTTTGTTATTAAAATTAAAAAGAAAAAATTAGAAAATTTTATAATTTTTTATCTGAAAGAGATTATCATAAACTACATTTCTAAAAAAGGTCTTAAATATAGCACTTCTTTAATACTACGCTCTCGATCGAAATCTTATTGCTAGAAAATTACATTCCACAATAGATCATTTTTCTAACAACAAACTACATGTTGATGGTGAGACCTTGGTGGTGAATCCAGAGATGTCTGTATAATTCCAATGCAACTTATTTGGTTTTTGCAACAATATTAATATCACGTTCGACATACATATCCTTGTGAAAGGATCATCCTTGATCCCATAGAGTCGCGTCGATATAGTGACATTTTCTGCTTTCATGTCACTTTAATTAATATTCTTCACCACAGACATAGCCTTGGGGTCCCAATGATCGTCGGTGTGTGATTTGTATGCGCTAGTCATCAGAAAAACGTACTCTACTGTCTTCATTGTGATTCTACGTGCAAATATGTCTTTCACGTAGCTTCCGCGCTTGATTGCTGTTTTGATACTGATCTCAAACTCTGTATTGATCAATGCCACATCCCCAATTCGAACATCGCAAATTCCACCAGACATTTCCTACCGAGGGCGACTCCAGCACTTTTACGTGAGACGCAAGTGACACTACTAGAAAATTCAAGATTAGGGACGGAATTTGGGGACCGACAATTCCGTCCCTAAATTTAGAAACAGATTATACATGGTTTAGGGACGGAAAATGAAATCCGTCCCTAATTCGTCCCCAAATTTGGATACAAAAAGGTCGTGCCTAATCCGTCCCTAAATGCGGACCAATTAGGGACGGAATAGTAAGTCGTTCCTAAATTGGAGACGGCATGTCATCCGTCTCCAAATTTGGAGACGGGCAGCTCATCCGTCTCCAAAATTTGAGACGGATTTGGGACCGTCCCTAAATTTAGGACTTCAAAAACCGTTTTAGGGACGGTTTGGGGACGATTTTTCGGAAAATTAATCACTTAATCCCTAATCCGTTCCTAATTCGTGTATAAATAATCTATTTAACCCCTCAACCATTGATATAAATAATCTATTTAAACCCTCAACCATTGATCCGATTTTCATAAGCAACTCTCATATTTTTCACCCCATATCTTCTATAGTGTTTGCGATATAATGGCATCTTCATCAAGATCGAACATTTTCGATTCTAGACAATGGATGTACAGAAGAATTGATCTAGAATCTCAAAGCGTATCGAAAGAGTTTATAAAAGGCGTCACACAATTTATGACAATGGCGACGAATCAACAAGTTTACAAAGAAACGGGTACATTGGTTTTTCCATGTGTCAAATGCAAGAATGAAAAATTTGTTAATGAGAGAACTGTTTGGAAGCATCTTTATTTAAGAGGATTTACCCCGAATTATTTCATGCGGTTATGTCATGGAGAAAAATTTGCACCACGACCTAGTAATGTTGTGGAAAACTTTAGTAGGGGCACTATACATCATGATGAATTTGAGTCTTCTCAAGATTGTTATCCTTACCACATATGTCATTTTGAATATTGACTCATATTTTGATATTTTTTGTAGGTTATACTGGTTTAAAAGTGATGTTATTTCGATGTGATTGGTTCGATCCAGTAATCGGTCGCGGAACAAGAGTAAACAAACTAGGCGTTGTAGAAGTTAACTCCACACGAAGATATGCAAAATACGAGCCTTTTATTCTTGCTTCACAAGCCGATCAAGTTTGTTACGTTTCCTATCCGCATATTAGAAGATCTTCAGGTTGGTGTGTCGCAATGAAGATTCTTCCGAGGGGCAAATTTATCGACAACGCAGAACAACAACAATTGCCAATGCAACAACAAATGACCGAGATTATTGCTATTGACGATGTACGCGTTGAGGAACTTACGCACGGTGAAATAGAGGAACTCGAAACAAATAAAGATGATATTCATGAAGATATAGAAGAAAAAGAAGATGTGGAATTTGAATCAGATACAGAAGATTCGACGGAACAATTGTGTGACTCTGATGATGAATCATGTTAAAACGTTTACGAATTGTCTTTTATATACTTTTTAATGATTTTTTCTATTTTCTCAATAATTATATGTTTACGAATTGTTTCTCAATACGTTTTTTCATGATTATCGTCCCGATCTATCGTCCCGATCCCGTTCTATATCGTCTCGGGTTCGGTCCCCGGTCAATCGTCCCAATCTCGGTCCCGGTCAATCGTCCCGATCCCGGTCCCGGTCAATCGTCCCGATCAATCACCGATCTCGGAAATGGGGACAGAAGGTTCAACCGTCCCCAATTAGGGACGGATGGGTCGTTCCCAATTAGAGACGGGCTTTAGCCATCTCCAATTGGAGACGGATTCTAAGCACTCGTCTCCAATTGGGAACGGATGTTTTCCTGCCGTCTCCAATTGGAGATGGAACTTATGCACCCGTCTCCAATTGGAGACGGATTTTGTACCCCGTCCCCAAATTTCTTTAAATTCTCGCTCGTCCATCCCCTTCCTCCTCACGCTCGAATCCATCCCCTAACGCTTCGCCGCCGTTCGCTTCTCTCGCCGTTCGCCTCGCCGTTCGCTTCTCTCGCCGTTCGCCTCGCCGCCGTTCCTAACGATTCTCCGCCGTTCGCTTCTCTCAATCAAGGTAAGATTTGAATTTCTTTGTCTATTGTTGTCGGATTATTGAAAAAATCTGAAACTTCGCCACAATCTTAATGTGATGGACATAGAGAAGAATTTTTTTGAAGTCAACGATGAATTATGGTGTATGTGTGAAAGGTGAAAGCTATTGTGCATCGGTCGATGAACCAGATTTTTATGGGATTTTAAAGGAAATTTTGCAATTGGAATATCCAGGTATAGAAAACAAGTTTAAAACAATTTTATCCTTACCACATATGTCATTTTGGATATTGACTCAGATTTTGATATTTTTTGTAGGTTATGTCGGTTTAAAAGTGATGTTATTTCGATGTGATTGGTTCGATCCAATAATCGGTCGCGCGTGATGTTAGCGGTTCTAGACGTTAGAATGTGTATATGTGTTGGTTTATACTTAGTTTGATGTTATTGTGACGTTTCAAGGCTGTGTGTAGATGATGATGAAATTAGAGTAGATAATTTTTATGAGGTTATAGAAATTAGAGTTGAAATTTAGAATCTAATATCGTTGAAATTAGAGTAGATGTTAAGATTCATCGTTGAAATTTAGAACAAAAATGCGGAAATAGGTTAAATAAATTTAGCTGTTTATTTATGTGTTGATGTTAAAAGTTGCGAAATTTAGAAATGTACGTTGACCGAGATTATTAATATTGAAGATGTACGCGTTGAAGAACATACGCACGGTGAAATGGAGGAAATCGAAAGAAATGAAGATGATATTCATGAAGATATAGAAGAAAAAGAAGATGTGGAATTTGAATCAGATACAGAAGATTCGACGGAACAATTGTGTGATTCTGATGGTGAATCATGTTAAAACGTTTACGAATTGTTTTTTATATACTTTTTAATGATTTTTTCTATTTTCTCAATGATTATATGTTTCCGACATTTCAATTCAGGGTTTGATGATTACATGAATCAAAATTTCTTCCGAAACACTAGATCGATACAATCGGGGCAATATATGCCGTTTTATCCGCAAATGCAACCACCACCAGATCAAGTACAACATCACGATCCGCATATATACGAGGATGTTTTTTATATACTTTTTAATGATTTTTTCTATTTTCTAAATGATTATTTGTTTACGAATTGTTTCTCAATACGTTTTTTGATGATTCGTCCCGATCTATCGTCCCGATCCCGTTCTATATCGTCTCGGGTTCGGTCCCCGGTCAATCGTCCCAATCCCGGTCCCGGTCAATCGTCCCGATCGTAGGCTTGATTTTAAGCAACTTAATCGTCAAATAACAACTACGATAAAAGCTGATTATGATCGGTTCTGTTACNCAATCGTCCCAATCCCGGTCCCGGTCAATCGTCCCGATCCCGGTCCCGGTCAATCGTCCCGATCAATCACCGATCCCGGAATTGGGGACAGAAGGTTCAACCGTCCCCAATTAGGGACGGATGGGCCATTCCCAATTGGAGACGGGCTTTTGCCGTCTCCAATTGGAGACGGATTCTAAGCACCCGTCTCCAATTGGGAACGGATGTTTTCCTGCGAACGATGGTGGAAATCATTTGTGGTATGTTTAAACAATTTTTAATTTTATCAAGTAATTTAAATTACAATTTAAATATAATAAACTTATTATTATTTCAGCAAAAATTTTATTGGAATCCCGCCTTTACCGGACTAGTAAAGTCCGAATTTGAAAGAAATGCGGCAAAGCGTCTCAAGT
>CM071864.1:44445197-44460989 GCA_036759665.1 Gynandropsis gynandra | reverse complement strand
CACTGCGTCTCAAGTCTATCGTAGGTAAATTGCACGCCGAACGATATGTAAAACGAAAACCCAAATGGATGTTGGAAGATATTTGGGATCAGATGTGCGCACATTGTGATTCCCAGAATTTAAGGCAAAGAGCGAGCGAGCAAGTAAATCCTGGCGTTCTGATAGAGTGGGATACGAGATAAGCGTGCACACGGCAAGATCTCGTTCTTTTGCGGAAGTATACGAAGATCTGGTAAGTTTCATTCAACTTTATGCATTTATATAAAATTAACATTTTATTAAACTATGTCTTTTTTATTTTTTTCAGGCGAAAGAGAAGGGATACGAACCATCGTATATAGAATTGTTGGAACGTACGCACGTTAAGAAGTCAGATGGTTCGTAGGTGGATCCTAAGGCGAAAAGCATTCACGATGAAATTGAAAACATGGCAGCGGAGCGAGTATCGCAAATTTCCCCGAGAGAAGACGGCTCACAAACTACTCTTAGTGAGGAAGAGTACAACGAGTTGTAACTCGAGGTAATAATGAAATTCTACTATGATCTAATTTCACTATTTATAAATGTTATTAATTCTCGATATTTGTTTTACAGCAAGTTACACCATACAAAGGTCGTATTTTCGGACTTGGAGCAATGGCCTCAAAACATTCAACTTCATCCAAAGGTAAAGAAAAAGTATTAGACTACGAGCTCCGACATCAAATATCCGAAAGATTCAAAGAATCCGAGAAGCGGGTTGAACAAGCATTCAAGGAGGCTGAACTATCAAGAAAGGAGGCTGAACAATCAAGAAAGCGTGCTGAACGATCAGATAGGCGTATGGATAAGCTTCTGCGCATGATGAAAGCGCAAATGCCTAACATCGATTGGGATGCAGTTCAGAACAGTGATTCCGACCACGACTAATCGGAACGGCTTAGGATTATATGTAATCGGAACTTGTAATTTTTTATGTACTAATATTTATCTTTTAATGTAATCGAACTTTTTACAATTTTATTTTTTTATTTAAAAAAAAATTGGAGACGGACGACTGCCGTCTCCAAATTTGGAAACGGGAGACCGCCGTCTCCAAATTTGGAGACGGATTGTGTGTTCTGTCTCCAAACTTTAGAGACCGAAAATATCTCGTCCCCAATCCAGGGACTGTTTGGGGACTACATTTTCCGTCCCTACTGAGATTTCCGTCCCTAATTAGGAACGGATTGGGGACGGATAGCATTTGGAGTCGCGCGATTGGATACTACCTCTGGTCGTCCCTAATCCGTCCCCAAACAGGTTTAGGGACGGATTAGGAACCAATTTTTCAGTCCCTAAAACCGTATTTTCTTGTAGTGTGAGCTTCCAGATTGAGTTATGTTATGTCGGCATACCAACTTTAATGTCGCATTCATCCAAACCACTCTTGAGACTATACAATCGTCACCTGAGATAATGTAACAGTCTTCTATCAATGTGTTTGTGCAAGAATCTGAAATCCAAAACATATCACAACATTAAGTACAACATCAATGGTTATGAAAAACTGATATAACCAATATAAAATTTGTGTCTTCATATAATAAATGAGAGTAATAGACATATATTAATATCAAACTGATAAAAATCAAACATATCACGCTTTGGTTCTTAATAATAGACGTTGATAAAATCTAGCAGTCTTCAATCAATGTGTTTAAGGCATAAATTTGAAACAAAAACATTTTACAGACATTAAGCATGCTCATCATATCTAAAATTTACTATAACTTCGCATAATTTATATACTTAAGAGCATATATTTACGAAAACTTCCTAGAATACCATCGGTTGGATTCCAACAGTGATGGGACTATGACAGGCAGGAAGAGAATGTTCGAAAGAGGTGACGACAGGCGGTGGACAGGTATGCGATAAGTTCTCCATGATGCACATGCTTTTATAAATTTTCATTTATAAAAATTTAATTCATTAAAAAATTAATCAACATATAACAGAAACATAAATTCTACATCATTTAATGAAAAATTAACTATGTTTATGCTTTTAATAAAAATTATAAAAAAATTGCAATGCGTAATTCTTATAGTTAAATAATAAGATGAAGATAATATAAATATTTCATAAAATGTTTGGAATGATATTTTAATTAGAGTATCTAAATCATAAAAATAGTAAGATTAAATTGGCAACGACGTTAATATATTATGATATAGTAATGAATATAGGTTGATATGATATGCATATGTTCATATATATACAAATATATCATTATTAAATAAAACACTCTTTGAATTTTTAAAATTTTATTTCATCAAATATACCAAACTTTATAAAAAATTTAATGGAATTCAAATTGAAAATGCGTTAAAAATTTCACCAATTTTGAAAGAAAATAATATTGTATTGAATGAGATGATAAAAATTATAGTTATGCAACTTCATATATTTCTTAAAAAAATAATACTATATTGAACAGTGAACATGATTAAAAAAATATATCAATACATGAATATTAATAGTTTTCATATTTTTTGAAATAAAAATATTATTCAATAAATAAATATGGATACACAATGGTTAATATGATTATAATTATTTTCAAGATTTTGTTTGATTCTAACTTTTTATGACAAATGTATTTGATTTTAAAATTTAGACTAATCATAACATACAATATATTTTTTGTTATTAAAATGATTATAGATATCTAATCATAATATATATATATATATATATTAATTTTTGAAATTGAATATTCTTCAAACACAAATATTAATAATAAAATCAATTGTCTAAATTATTTATATTCGAATAATTAAAAAGTTAATTTATTAAATATATAAAAATTTTAATATAAATTTTCATATAACTAAGTATAAATATAATTAGAAAATTATAAAGAATATAGAATAAAGATAAATATAATAGTTAAAATAATATAGCTATTTAAAAAAAAATAATAAATAACTATATATAATATAAAATACACAACCCTAATTAACTGCCACTACTTCTTTTTTTTTTCTTCTTTTCTATTTCCTTTTCTTCATTTCTTTCTTTCTCTTCTCCAAGTCATGCTCCCACCTTCTTCTTTCATCTTATTTCTTTTTACTCTCTTGCAACGGGCATGGCATCGTCGAACTGTATCCATTACATCGTCGTGGCACCGTCTTTGTTGCATTGTTGTGACACCGTATCCTAAAACAATATTTGACTATACTAAATGATGTGATATAAGTAATATGAGTAATACAATGAAACAAAATTACTACAAATAAATTTCGAGGTTTAATATATGCAAATATATTCTTATACCAATACATATTTGAATTTTAAAATTTCTATTTTAATATATATATATATAATTTCTCAAATAAAAATTTAATTTATTTTAAAAAAATATTAATGTGAAAAAGCGATAAATATTCTTCTTCTAAAAATTATGGGCGGCATTCACGTATTTGCGAGCCTTTGAACTTTAATTCCAAGTGTGTTTAGTTAATTTAATAATATCTAGTTTTATTGTTTAAATATTGTTATCTTTGAAATAGTATGAAGAATTATATCAATATACATTTATTAGTGCACTATATTATTTCACTATTTGAAAAAGAAAATGATAGTTTACTAATTTATTTATTTAATTAGATATTGTTTACAATCAGATTTGATATATAATGTTTTCATTACATCAATTATCTTGTTATTTTATATGAAAAAATATTGATTATAAAGTAATAAAATTTTATTTTATAGGAGGTTGGCATATTTGTAGATTATTTTATAAAAATTGAATTAGCTTGAATGTAGTAATGTATCATAATAAACAAAGTGAGTAATGAATATTGTCATTATAACTACTTAACATTTTTTTAATTGTATTTTATTACAAATTATTTATTGACCAATGTTTGGATTTAGCTTTAAAACAATTTACTTTCTATGAAATCTTGTAAATATCTTGATTTTATCATCAATATAAATCTTTGTAGAGATAATGTATGAAGTGACAAAAAATCTTAAATCAAAATCAAAACAAAAAAAAAAATAAAATTAGTAATTATATTTTTATATAATATATTTATGCGTAGTTAGTAGATCAATATGATTTTATAATCAATTTTGATCACTTTAAGATTTAAACCTGACACAAAAATAACAGTCTTTTTCACAATTTTAATCCATTTATTATTGAATTTCAGTTGTTAGTTTATATCACTTTAGAAACTTTAGTACAACAATTTTTTATTTGGGATTTATATAATTTAATATCTGAATTGTCTAATATATAAATTAAAATAATTTTATAAAAAATATACGCATTAAACAATAAGTGTATGACAATTTTTAGAATTGAAGATGTCATGTTTAAATTTGATCCTTATACTTTAAAAAAAATATGTTGTTGGTAATTTTTTTTATTTCAATATATGCATCATAAGAAAGAAAAATACAGTACAAAACATGATCATTTGAAATTTTTTAAAAAAACAAAACAAAATTGCAAAAATTTTAATATTTATTAATAAAATATTATTAATAGAAATTTGCAAAAATATTATTTTAATATTTATTAAAAATTTGAAAAAAATACATATATAAATGTAGAAAGCTATGGTGGTTGGTGCACATGGAAAATCTACAAGAGTGAGAAGTTAGGAAAAGCTTCTTATCTAAATTTTTTCCGAAAAGCCAAAGAACACAGAGTCACTAAAAAAAGGTTCATTTGGTCTCTTCCATGAATAGATCCTGATATACCCATCACAAAGAAGAAGAAGATGAAGCTTACCACCGAAACGGGGATTATAACAGCTGGCGGCCGGTGTAAAAGTTACGATGAAACATCCCTATTTCTTAGACCTAGGATCATGTTTCGCTTCCGTGTGTTTCGTCGCAGATTTGGTGATTCGATTACTATCTTCTGCATCTGACTCTGGTTTTCCTTAATCTTCTGTTATCTCCTTTATAGAATCTTTTTGTCGAAAATCCAAAGAAAACAAGTCACTGAAAAAAAAGGAAGGCCATTTGCCCTATTCCATGAACAAATCCCGATATACCATTACAAAGAAGAAGATGATGAAGCTTACCACGTGGATTATAACAACTGACGTTCGGTATAAAAGTTACGATGAAACATCCATATTTCTTAGAATTGAGGTCATGTTCCGCTTCCGTATGCTTCGTCACAGATTTAATGGTTCGACTATTCTTCTGCATCTTCCTCTGGTTTTCCTTAATCTTCTGTTATCACCTTTATAGCATTTTTTTGTCGCACTCAATCCATTGTTTCTCCTCCTCATTGTTATTCAAAAGACACTTGTCTTTTCATTTGGCTTGAAAATGCTTGTCTCTTGCTCTCCCTCTCTCTCTCCCTCTCCCTCATAATAATTAACTAATTAATTCAATTGAATGAGATAAAATTAGTTGAAAAGAAGTAACGATTTAAAACTAACTTAAAGAAAAATAATATTCCTGAGGTGGTTCCACTAGAAGCCTCCTTTTGCAAGAACCTTTTATTTTTATTTTTATTTAAACTTAGAAATATATAAAATATATTAAATTAATTGATAAATAATAAAGATATCCATAATTAAGTAAGGATATGTCGTTTTGAGTCAACCATTCTCTTTCCATAAACCTAAACCATAGCAACCTACCTATAATCTACTTTAATTGCTCACCAAAAATCGACTTAACATCCATCAGAAGATCTTGTTTTTGCTTCTTTGTTTCGGTCACAACAATGCAGGTTCTCGCTCCGGCTTCTTTGTTGCTCCGACCTCTCTGTAACTTTAGCTTCTCTAGCCGATTCGATTTGGTTTTCTGACGCCCCCTTCTCCCGGTATTTCTCGGCGTCTCCCTCCCTTTGTCGCCTCCTTTTCACTATGGAAGGTAATTTATGGATCAAAGTATACCTATAATGAATCAACGAATTTGTTAAGAATCACCAGAACGATTATAGGATGTCGTCGTCGGCTATGCAAATGAAGAATGGCTAGGATATTCATGATAGAGGAAGAAAGTGTATGACCAAGTGACTATTTGTCTCAAAGGATCCTCAAAATTTCTTATACATTGATGTTTTCTCACTTTTGAAATTATCTTTTTTATTTAATTACTTTTCAATTTTACCTTTTCACCTTCTCACTTCTACAATATTCAATCCGAATTTATTGATTTAATTATATCTAATAAATTTAATTGATTTAATTATTTGTAATAAATACAAAATTATATATATAAAACTTCTTGCAATATATATATATATATATGAATTAAATTATATTATTTCATTTGAATTATACTATATTATTTAAATATTAAAGGAGGTTTCTGGTGAAGCCACCTTAGTAAGAATTTTTTTATTTTTATTTAAACTTAGAAATATGTTAAATATATTCAGTTAATTGAAACCCATATTTAAGGATACATCATTTTGAGTCAATCATTATCTTTTCATAAACCTAAACCATCGTAATCTACCAAATCTCTTCCTATCTAATTTAACCTTTCATTAATTTTTCCTTTCCTCTCTCTTATACTCTACTTTGATTGTTCACCAAAAATCGACTAAAAATCCAGGGGAGATCTTGTTCCGACTTCTTTATTGCAATCACAACAATGCAAGATCTAGCTTCAGTTTCTTTATTGCTCCAACCTCTATGTTGCTTCGGCTTCTCTAGCCGATTCGATCTAGTTTTCTATCACCCCTTCTCGTGCTATTTCTCGACGTCTCTCTCCCTTTGTCGCCTCTTTTTCACTGTGGAAGGTAATCTATGGATCTAAGTATACCAATGATAAATCAACAAACGTGTTAAGAATTACCATAATGATTATGGGATGTCATCGTCGGCTATGCAGGTGAAGAATGGGTGGTATATTCACGATGGAGGAAGAAACTATATGACAAACTAACTATCCGTCTTAAACAAAAATAGAATAGTCCTCTACAATTCCGATAACGTTTAGCAGTTCACACTGGATTCTTATCTTGCTATGGATCACTTGTACGTACTTTCGAAACTATATCTCTCATTGTTGTCAATTCTGCAAAGTTGAGTAAATTTATACATAGGCATGGTTGTTTATGAAATAAACCCATGAAACCAAAATTATAAATATAGATTATATCTTATATTTAGCTTGAAACGTTCTTGTATCACCTAACTAGTAACAATATAATGGTCTCTGAGCCTAGTTTTCTATGTATAAGTTTTTTGGAAAATTCAGATCAAAATTTGCTTAAACATGACATTTTTTAGGGTTTTCTATGTGTTTCGTTGTACCGAGCGAGGTGGTTTCTCATTTGAAACCTTATTTTGGTATAGTTTTTTTTGCTTAAACAAACACACTGCTTGACCATACGTTTTGTTAGAGATGGTGCATTTGATTGAACAATTTGATAATGGTTTGTCTAAGCATCAGAGCCAAACAAGTTAGAAACCTATCGACCAAGAAACTCTTGCTCGACCCGAGTGGAAACTTTATCTGGAAAAATGATCGACCAAGAAGCTATTACTCTGATGGAGAGATTCCTCTACGAGGATTATTTCAATCGATTGCTCAGATTGAGCAAATTCTTTGGAAAAATGCTCACAGGTTGATTGGGTCAGCAAACGTTGCTCGACCGAAGCATTTTCTATGTAATGGTTACTCAGATCGAGCAGTGTGACTATTCGAGCCGAAGATTTTCTCTATTATATAAATCTGAGAGAGCAATATGATTGGGTGAAGGACAATCTTTTACAGGAGCGTACCACTACTAAACATTTGAGTTCCAAATTGTTAAATGGTTTTAGTTGGTGAATTTCCCATAAAAGTAAACACCTGAGTTGAAATCTCATTGATATGGTACGACTTGACAACAACGAAACATATAATTTGAGGATTAACGAGTGCATTTCTATTGCATAAGATGTGTGTTAGGAGTGAACAATTTGATACACCTAGATTACTCGAGGGATACATATCATAATGGTTCGCTAAACATGAGTGATGAGTGAATGCAACTATGAATATAAAATGATATAAAAACCAAGAGACTATGTGATGTAGAGTTACTAATATTGTATTTAAACATATTTACTATGTTTGAGAATTGATGTGAACCTATTTAGTATGTTTGAGAAGTGATGTAACATCATTTCTATTTTATGTTAGATAGATCTAGATTTTAATGTATCTGTGTATTTCTACTGGCAAGACCCTATTGTTTAAAGGTGTTTAGTATGTTTTAAATTTTGTTTCGAACATAATTTATATCTTAATGTTGAATAGATTCAGATTTCAAACTAATTTTCTAAAAAATATGTTCCATTTTTCATAATGATGAATTATTTGCAAAATATTATTTACAACATTGTGTATAAATCTTACCTGATGCAACTATTAATTTGGATGATAATTTCAATCAAGATTTCTCTATCATTATAGGCTCAGTTATATCGAAGCAAAGAGAATAAACTCATTACACCAAGATGGTTATCATAAACAATATGATTATGAATAATACACCACTTTTGGATGATGTCTCTAAAGAAAAATGACTTAATCTCATTTTTTGAGAATCGAAAAAATAATTACGAAACTCTTATGAATCATAAATACAGAATTATGTGGACCGATAAGAGTTCATGATAGAGGAGCATATTTCTACTTCATTACATTCACTAGATATGTCAAGATATTGATTAGTATATCTTATGAAAAACAAATAAAAAATCCTTTGATATGTTCAAAATATCATGTAATGAAGTTAAGAAGCAAATAGAAATGTTCTCAAGGTGTTGAGATCTGACCATGAAGGAGAATATCCAACTCATCAGTTCACATATTATCTGCGGCAAAATGGGATTTCATTGTAGTGAACTTCTCCTGAAACCGCAACAAAACAGTGTTTTAGAAAATAGACATTGGACCTTTTTAAGTTTATACTGATATACTGTAGAATTAGCTTCCTATTTGATTAACAATATTTTCACTAAAGCAGTGTAGAGCTCCATATGAGATATGAAAAATATGTAATCCGAATTTGGAACACATAAGAGTATGTGGTTGTCTGACTTTCGTTAAAAGATTACTATCGGATAAACGTGATACTAGGTTTGATAAGTGTCATTTTATAGGATATCTGAAGGAAATAATGAGATATTATTTCTATCATTCCTCTCAACACAAAATTTGCAACCTTATTTATGAGGGAGTTCCTTATGGAACAAAACCTTGATAAGAATATAGTTCTTGATAAGATTCAAGAATCATAGAATTGACAAATACTTAGGAGCAATAATGCCCCATGATCAATCTTTTATGTATGTTTTGAGGTTGAGCAGAAGTCATGTCTCCAATTATTGAAGGTCAATCTTCGATATACGTCTGATAGGTTAAACCTGATGGCAAGAGAATGAGGAAAATCATATTGATGATGAAACAACTGAGAAGTTGTGAAAAATCCAAGGAATTCAAAATGGAATGATGAGGATGGAAAAAGTATAGACTTTGGTAGAACTCTCGACAAATTCTAGACCTATTGGTTGTAGATGGATTTAATTGAATAGAGCAGATGGGAAGATAAAGACTTGCTATAGCGATATATCATTATTATGAGTTATAACATATTGGAAATGAAAACAACGTTCTTGAATGTAGAGTTGTAAGAACAAGTATATGCGATTGAACCTGCAAGTTTCATAAGCAAAATGATAGAGAACTCATAAGCAAGATCTCATATATTAGCACAGTGGGAACCATCATGTATACCATGACATGTACAAAGCCTGGTTTGGCCTACGCGCTAAGTGTACCGATTCAGTATTGGGCGGATCACTGCATGTGGTACAACGACGGAGGCGGTCATGATGAGAAAGTTCATTAGTGAACTTGCTATGTTGCTTTTGATTAAAAAGCTTGTTCCATGATTGTTTGATAATGTTGGAGTGATAACTGAAGTGAAGGAACCAAGATCTAAGCAAAGATCGAAGCATATTCCGTGAAACTTTGACTTGATATGAAAGATCATTGAGTGTAAGCATGCTCAAACCTAGAAATTAGATGAAAATAAAATTGTTGTTGATCTACTCACAAATGTGTTTGGTTCAAAGGAGTTGACCATCACAAGTTAATGATGGACTTGAAAAATATGACGTATTGGGACTAGTTCTAGTGTAGTTTCAAGAGTTAGAATTGTGTAGAACTAGAATACATATATGTAATATTTGAACAATTCGTATCAATCAAATGATAATTTATTGGAATATATATATATATATATAAGTTATATATATTACGTATGATATATGTAATAATCTATCATTATTATTACAAACTCGTCATCATGATAGTGATCATGATAATGAGAAATGATTTTTGGTATGCATAAATCATTATATGTTCTTGTAGGACAACTGTAGGACGCTACTTATCTAGATAGATCAACATACATATGATAGTTTTTATCGGATATAAACTAGTAGATTTCTTTTACTAAGTCCCGTATATGGATGATGCATGTGGGTGATGTAATTATTGAATTAATATAAAATGAGAATTCTTAATGGTAAAGTTACCACTAAACTATCAAATAGGATTTTTCGAAAGGGTTTAGATGTCACAATTTGTCTATGATCTTAGATCAACAATGTAATTGATAAGTTATTCATCTTTTTCTACACATTTTGCTTTAGAGTGCTTATTGAACGGTTATTGGAAATGATCATAGTTTTAGCTTATGTAGTTGATGTTGACCAAGATGAGATTTTTCAACTCAACGTAATATTTTTAGCTTTATGTTGTTATTGATCGTAGCGATAATTAACTCGTTGGTTAAAACAATAGAATGATGAGAGAAAATGTTTTCTCAAGATCATTCGACACTTGGTTACGATTCACATGGAACATAGTTGGTAATATAGTAACGATTGACAATCAAACCATACCCTAAGATAGTTTTTAGTTAGAAAGACGAAAGAAAATACGACATTTTCCTTTACCAGATTCTACGAAATAAAAGATGTTTATTCACGCTATTTGACCATTAAAAAGTATTGCTAGATGTTAACCTCGATTAGTTGACCAATTATGTATTCTGCTAGCACTGAAGACATAATTGATAAGAAAATAGTTCTATTGAGGATGGATGTCTGTGAGATTTGCATATGCATGGTGATATACTAAGATAGTTATGAAATAATTGTCCTTGGGACAAGTATCAATTGTTGAATTAGTCAAATGTCTAAAGTACAATTACTGAATAAATATGGATGGTTTATCAAATAATTAATTGTTAATTATCTGACTTGTATGTCATTTAGGGATTATAAATATACCTTAATGATCAGCCACCAAAACAAAATTAACCACAACTACAAAGAATCCAAAAAAAATTCTAGATTCTAGAGAGAAACAACAAATAAAAAAGTCTATACTATTTCAATCATATCAAGAAATTGACAACGAATTCCGATCTCGGTGTGGATCACTTTTGAAGATTTTTGTACGTTTGAAACTATATCTCGAATCGTTCTTAATCATCTAAAGGTTTGTGGATTTGTATTCATCCTTTATTGTTTATAAAATGAGCCCATAAAACCGAAAATTTAAAAAAATGACTAAAGCTCATATTTAAATTATTAAAAGCAAGCTTAATTTGTCCAACTAATAACCCTACACAAATAACTTTTACAATTTTAACTCATTGTTATTTTATATTATACTATTTCATTTATCTTTAAACTCCATTGTTGTCCCATAATGAAATTTAAGATATTTATATGTTCAATTTTTACAAGGCTTTGCATAACAAAAAAGACATATTTATTTTGAAATTGTTAAGTGATTCGATACAATTGCAGTTATAAATATTTATGTCCAAAACACATTTTATTCTTTATTTTTCATATTAAAATAAAAAATTCAGGAAGGTATAAGTCAATACATTTCATTCTTTATTTTCCATATTAAAACAAAAACTTCAGGAAGGTAGAAGTCAATGGCTTCCTCGTGAATGTTTCTCATGAAAAGTATAAATGATCTACTTTGCATGTGACATAATTCTTCTTATGAAAATATCATAATTCTTTTTTATTTTTTTATATGTAATTTATTTTTATTATCACTTGGTTTGATCTAGAAGTAACATTAATAACATGACAACTGCAAATTCATTGTCCTCCATTTTTCTTCACCTACAAAAAAAGTGCCCATATAATAAATTCTTGGCAAAAACTATTATATAATAAATTATTATATACAAATTTTGCTTCTTTTTCGGAAAATAGTGAAAAAACATTAGACTTAAATTTACACTTTTATCATTGAAAATTATAGTTGATGTAATTTTATCATTTTTCCTTTATGATTAGTGAAAATAATACCAACTTTAACACAAAATCGCAATATCACCAATAAATGTTTAAAACTAGACATATTGGTTGTAAAATCTTGGTTTCATTAAATTTTACATCCAAAACTTTTTCTATAACTATTATTGGTTATTAATTATTTTTTAACTTATATGCATATCTTTTAATGAAATTAAAATTTCGGATGTTAATTATTTAAACAATAAAATTTTCTTTTTAGTTCTCTACTGTACGAAGGTTCACGTGATAATGACGGTTAGAAGACGCCGTGAGTGGGGATCTATCAGGATTCTCACGTGGAGTTCGTTAGGCTCCGAGCTTGTTATTGGTAAACAATTGCGTGAAGGAAACAACAATGTTCATGGGTTTTGAATAAACTATGCACGAGTTCCGGTCCAAATCCTCGAAATTAAATAGTCCCTAACAAAATTGTTAAATGTTGAACAAAATAAAACATATAGTCTATTTTTTACGACGAAATTAGATGTTCCGCATTTTTTCTTATAATTTTACAAGAAAATGTATGCTTTATGGCCCACTATTCGATTCCACATTATATCAATACACATTTTGATTTTACTTTATTGGTTTTTTTCGTCAAATTCAAATGGATAAACCTATAAAAATGAATGTATACACGTATTATGATTATATCTATGACGTTGGCATGATTGAAACGTGAAATACACATATATCATAGTCTATAGCATTTACCTTAATTTTTCATACCAAACTGAACGCAATAATATTTTGTGTCGGTTCGGATATATATAAAATAATCAATCGAAATAAAAATTGAATCAAGGAATTTGGTTTGAATTAGTTATTAATCAAATAAATGTAGTAACCAATTGATAATTGAAAAAAAAACCTTTTAACATATAGATAATTGAGATGATCAAAATGAATCTTAATCTTATATTATATATATATATATTAATAATTTGTGATTTACTATCCAATTCTCATTATATGTCATATTTTATTTGTAATACATATTGATGCCTTCAAATTTATTTTTATTCATATGATAAAATAATGGATTAAATCAAAATTACTAAATAATAAATAAAACCTAATTAAAGATGTGTTTTATTTTAATAACCAGAATATATCGTCTTACGATAACCAAATGATTTTAACTTAGATTATTGTTATTAAAACATGAGCACCATGTACCCGTTAAATTTGAATTGAAAACCAAACTATAACTCAAAATTGTGAATAAGAAAAAGCCATCGCCATTTCGATTGGATTTCGATGGAAAAATATCAATGATAAGTTAGTCTGATAAGCTTAATGAATTGTTTTCTTATAGGATTCTAATATCTATTAAAAAGGATGAAAACTCTTTTTTCTCAAAAAACAAATGCGGAAAAAAGCCCTTCCATTGGAAGTTAGAAAAAAAGAGCCTTCTATGAAAAATAAGGGTTCGAATCTATACATTGATTTATTCAAAATTTTGTTGAACCGTATGCATCAAAAGGTGCTTGTACGACTCCTAAAGTATACAATTTTATCCTAATCAACCTAATTTATCGAGAAAGATTATGTATATGCTTATAAATTCTCCTGGTGGATGGGTAATATCCGGAATGGTTATTTATGATACTATGCAATCTTTTCCATTCGATGTACAGACAATATGGATAGGATTGGCCGCTTTAATTGCAGCTTTTATCCTAGTCGGAGGAGCAATTACCAAACATATCCATCACGCTTAGGACCAATGAGTTTTTTTATTTTCGAGTAAAAAATTATGTCTTTGCCATAAGAAATATGAATTAGTTAAGTGATAATATCATGGCACTTTGAATTTGATATTCAATTTTTTATATTTTTTAATATTGGATTATGTATCAAAAGAGTAGTATGAGATAAGAAAGAGATATTTGAAATGGTATCTTATCAATTATGTTGTGGGCACATTTAAGCGTCACAAAATTTCTTTTCACACCGAAAGTCGATTTACAAAATAAATATTAAAATAAGACACTTGGGGATTACTGAATCACATACGAATTAAATATATATATATATATATATATAAAGCAACGAAATCATTATAGTATTTTTTTAAGTCCTCCGAAAAAAGAAGGGTGGTATTTGGATCATTTAGTGATTTTCGTATAATATAACTTTACTTCGATGAAAGAAAAGGTAAAAAAACGTAAATTCCATTATGGATCCATATGCAATGCACAAAAAAGCTTGTACAGTTATTCAACTTTCTCTATTTTTCATTATCTCACCTCATCATGCAAAATAGTAGAACCTTTTATATTATATCATCAGGGTAATTATCCATCAACCCGCAAGTTCGTTTTCTCTGACACAAATGGTAGAATTTATCATGGAAGCGGAAGAACTACTAAAAATTCGGAAAACCATCACAGGGGTTTATGCACAAAGAACGGGCAAACCTATATGGGATATATCCGAATACATAGAAAGAGATGCGTTTATGTCAGCAAAAAAAGTCCAAACTCATGAAATTGTTGATCATGTAGTGGTTCAAAAACAAAAATAAGAGTGATTTCATGTAAATCTACAATTTCAAATTTTATATTTTTTTTAGATTAAAGGTTTAGTTTCATATTCCCTTCAATATTACAAAAATATTGAAGAGAATATGAAAGCGAAGTAATTCTGAATTACCCGGTTAGAACCAATCTAAACCAGGTCATTATTTATATTTATATGATTCATTATACCAACCATTAAACAACTTATTAGAAATGCAAGACAATTAATCTGAAATGCCACCAAATCCCCCGCACTTCGAGGATGCCCTCAACAATGTGGAACATGTACTAGGGTGTATGTATGACTCGTTCAGATCATAAATTGAGCTTAAAAGAGGAAATTATTTTTGAAATATCAATGATCAATTCCTGTGAATAAAAAAATAGAATGGAGGAACTCCATTCACTATTTAAAAAGTTAAAAAGATGGATTGTTCATATTTCTATTGTGTATAAAACTTATGGTTTACATTAATGCGAATCCAATCAACTAAATTTTTTAGAAAACCCCAATGATAATAAATGCTTATCTATTAAACGGAGGAAATGAAATTTTTTATTAAAATAAAAGATTCCACTCTTGAAAGAAAAGAACGGACTAACAGAGTCAATTACCCAACAAATTTTCAAAATGAAATACCGTTACCACTACAAAAAAACACGCTAATTCCAACGGACGGGGCAACGGATCCGTCCGTTGGAAACAAATTCTAACGGATAGCAACGGATATGTTAATGCTTTCAACGGGAGAGAATCCGTTGCAATCCGTTGGACTTTTTAACGGATTTTAACGGAATATTGCTGTTACCAATTCCGTTAAAAATCCGTTGACAATTTGCGACGGATTGTAACGGATAATATCCGTTGGACATATCCGTTGCAAGACCGTTAGAAACCGGGGGAAATATTCTGACGGTCATCC